>JANAVB010042619.1:3734381-3957808 GCA_029216955.1 Iris pallida | reverse complement strand
CATGAGGTGATCACAATGCCTCATAAATTACTATTTGTTGGGAGGAAACTTGGCATTTATTCTTCACCTAATTTTACTTATAGTGGAAGGAAGCTATGACAGCTTATATATTTAATAATAGAAAAGTAACACTTACATCACATACCTATGCTGAAGATAGAATATCCAATTTAAGAGAACCACTTATCTCCCTTCACCTCCATACCCAGAAGAAAGGATCTCTTCTTTAAAAAGAGGTCTTCTCTAGCCTTGATAAAAATATATCTTGATAGATATGTCAACCGGGTTACAAGATACCCAATGGTGTTTGTAGAGAACCCGGTCCTCTGGCGAGAAATACTTTTCCAAGTTCCTTTGCCCCCTTATATGCTCGCACCATTGTTAACTTCTCTGACCCATTTCAGTCAATACAATTTCAATATATTTCATGTCTTTGCAATTGCACTTACAAAGAGCTGAGTTTCTGTTGTAAATTTTCCACTAAGGCAATTGAGGGCTGCTAACCTGTCATCTAACTTAAATTTATATCAACCTGTTCAAGGGTAACGTTTCTTCGTTGTCCCAAGCACCCTTAGTGTTGAAGTGTCCAGAGTGTCGCTTACCCATTTCCAGTTTATCTATTGTATTTGGTGTTTGATCTTTGGCACTTCATTAGAAGTGAAATTAAGACCTGAAATGCTTGGATAGTCCACATAGCACTAACTTCAATTTGCCAACCTTCAAACTTGTACCTTTACAACAAACCAAGTATCCCTCTTCTACTATATTGAGGACCTCCCTTGATCAATTCGATGATCAAAATAAGAAGAGTGTCGTTAAGCCCATTCCCTATGTCCAACTCACCAACTTGATGTATAGTTTAGTATTAGTTCTTCTACTCTACGGAGTCTTTCTCGGTCTCCTAAAATTCCAACCACCTCTGACCATAGTATGTGACCACTTTATGTGACAGGATGTCAGGATCAAATATTCATGATTTTAATTGTTTAGATTTATTTCAGACATTGTAATAAGCAATTTTAATTAGATTAGAATTAGGATTTGGATATGCTTCTCTCTAGTTTGGATAGAGTTTAACTTTTAAAATTCTAGGATTTAGAGTCTATCTTATCTTTGTTTTTTAAAATTATTTATAAGGCCTAAACTTCTTTTATTATTAATTGATTGATTGCTGGATAAAAATTGAAGTTTCTCAAATTTGGATGTGGTGTGCACCATGGTGTCCTTCCAAGAATCGTGCTGTGTGACATCTCGCTACTGGGAGCTGTGAGATTGTTCTCCTTTTATCGAGTGGTTTGGTATTGTTCCTTCTTCTTTTCTTCTTCCTTTACCGCATAACCCATATGTAATAGCTATTCTCCATAGAGAAACTTAGATCCCTTTTTCTAACTTTGTGCACCATGGTGTCCTTCCTTGAAGACCCTTCAAAACCCCTTTCAAATTACTCTTAAAACAATCCTAAACCTTGCTTACCTTAAGAGCTATAAATTCCAACTGTAAACCCTAGGTCTGCCCCACAAATCGTTTTGTTTCAGTTTCAGAAGTTCAATTTTACAGTTCTTCCCAGCAAGCCTTTCTTTTATTAGAAAACCCCACAAGTTTTAACTCTAATATTGCAATACCCATAGCTCTGATTTCATTTTTTTATCATTTGTTCCAAAAAACCCAATTTAGTTGTTTAAGTTTCCTACATTGGTCTTCCAAATCAGTTATTGACATTTGATCCTGTACTTTGTCCTTTCTACCCTTTTTCATGGTGGTTTATTCCATTGGTTCGATGCAGTTGGAATCGTGGAACCTTTTCTTTGTAGTAATACCTTTCTTGCCTTGAAATCTCCTTCACGATTCCACCATGTGAATTGATGATTACTTGTGTTACCTCACCATGTGTTGATTATCTTATCTATTTGTGGTGATAGATTATGAAGGTGTGTTATTATCCAATGGTATGATGTAGCAGGCTTTAGTGTTTACTGTACATCTTTAGGGAATACAGTATCATGGTTTACAGATGTAATAGGACCCTAACAATTTTGTGAAACTCGGAATTGGTCCAATCAAATTATTGTTTCCCTCGAATGTCATTGTTTTATACCAACATTTATTTGCTTTCATATTATTGTGTGAATTAGGCATATTCTGTCAGAAACATCCTTAGGCAATTTGTCACTGTCAGACAGGGAATGGGAATGAGAAGTTGTTCACTCATAATACCCTGTTAATTGAATGATACATATGGTCAAAATGTATTGCAAGGGATTGCAAGAGATTGTTTAACTAAAGAAATCACATCATATATCATATAGGATTACTTTCCAATTGCTAGCATTCATGTAAGAATTTCTTTTAATATGTGATGAATTACAGTGTGAAAATGATGGATGTTTCTTTGGCCTTAATAAGCTGTTTGTATCTGCTTTTCAGAGTGCGAGTAAAATTGTTGCAAAAAGATCATCTCCAATGGATGGACAACTTTTTCTTATTAAACATCTTCTTA
The DNA here is from genome assembly GCA_029216955.1 of Iris pallida. Taxonomy (NCBI): domain Eukaryota; kingdom Viridiplantae; phylum Streptophyta; class Magnoliopsida; order Asparagales; family Iridaceae; genus Iris; species Iris pallida. The sequence continues at coordinate 3,955,311 of JANAVB010042619.1, read as the reverse complement.
TATTACGAGAACAGGTGAAGATTTCACCCATGAGAGTTTTTCTGCGCATGCACAATTTGTCTTGATTATTATTATCTTATACAAATTGTTTTGAGGAGTTAAAATCTTATTAATCACTGATTTTTCAAATTTGGCCAGATCACCCCATTTGATATCGAATTTTCTGTCACTCACAAGGAGCTGGATTTCTCTCATTTGCTGGTTAGTGCAAGTTGGGGTTGTTTTTTATTTTTGACTTACTCGTTATGTTGATTAATCCTATCTATAATACATCTGATTCATGTCATTGCGATTCAATCAATATTCGCCAGAACTTCCCATACAAGTGAGAAGTGATAATACATAGTTCTTCTTCTCATGAACTTTCGCCTTACAAAAGGATCTGGAATACAAAAAGGTTTTCATATACCGATGATATTTTTTTTCATGATTTTAAGAAGAGTTCTACTGTACTATTTGGGCATATGGATTATTGGGTGTGCCGCTGGTCTGCCAACAAATTAATCACAAAAATTCAGTGCCGATTCCTGTTCTGCAGCTTCTGCTCCATGGTACCACCACCACGAATCTCCTCCTTCCTCTCTGTTCCCAACTGGCCAGCACCCACCCACCCCCGCTGAATACTGGGAAGACATATTATGTACACATTTATATAATGATAGTTGTACTCTAATAATTCAGACATCCAAATATTAAAGGGCTTTGTGTAACGTGTCTCCTAGTTCTGGTTCCTTAATTCTGGAACTTTATATACATCATGGTGTTGGAAACTTTTTCCTTCACCATTTTGCCTTCAAAATTAAGTAGATATGTAGTATCAGCTGTAGCATGAGTTTTGTATTGTGTTTCCTAGTTCTAATCCATTTAAATAATGGAACCGTATAGACATCATGGTGTTACTGTGTTGAAAGGTTCTTTGGTCACTATTTTCTACTTTAAAATTTAAGTATATATGTTCTGATCAGCATTAACATGTCACAACTGAAAACACAATGCTAGTCAACAAGTACTCTCCTTCAAAGCTTTTTGTTGGTAACAATTTTCTCAACATATGTGAACATAGTTGTATTCTTCGGTATCATTCTTACTGTAAACAACTATGCCTTAAATCTATATATGGACATGGTATTTTGATGATTAATCAAACAATCTTTTATATCATATTCCAGGAGCACCTTAGAAGAATTCTCAGAGGTCAAGCCTCTTTGTTTGACTGGTCAAGATCTGCTTCGTTGGCTCGGACATTCTCTCCTCGGGTTCTCGAAAGTCAGATAGATGCTAAGAAGGTTAGATACTATTGTCAATCCTCATCTTTTTCTTCTCTTGACGTCCCTCACAGGCTTATATTATATGCATTGCAAGATTTGAGATCAGCAGTTGAGGTTTGTGTTTGGCAGACTGCATCTAAACGTCCAGGTGTTAGTTTTGATTTGAGATTGGTAGAACTAAACTGAGCATCATATGACACTTTCATAAGGATTAAGAATATACTTCAACAATAACAAATTGCGAGAAAAGTTACAGGGTTTCAACTAGTGTTTACGAAGTATATATATATATCTAAACTTACAGAAACTGACAACAACTAGGCAACCACATGAAGTATCGTAGTTAATTTATTTAGGGAGGACAATTCATGGGTGTCATGGAAGAATTGGGTTCAGTTCCTGTTATACACAATGTGACGTCGATTCTTGTTATACACGAGATGATGACAAAGACTAATTGAACGAGATATGCCATGCCTGTGTTAAAATTTTCAATGTGTTTCTACTTCCAGGAAATGCTCCAAACAAAGAACTTTCTCGAATACGCCACATTATCCTAATCTCCGAATATCGAGGAAAAATAGGATATCTGTGAAAATAGATCTCTTCCGTGTCAGGATTATAATATTAGTGATAATATCAGTGCCTAGTATCCTAAGCTATTACAAGGCAGGTCAAAATTCTGGATGTTGACTTAGGTTGCTGAAGATCTGTGATTTCGTCAGGTTCTTAATCATGATCTTGTCTGGCCAATTGGAATTCACAGTGAAAATGGTTCACATGTTGGTATGACCAAGCCTTTGGGCTTATACTTCTAATCATCTGTAATTCTGTATATGCTGTGTACATCTTCGTTAGTTTCTAGCTCTCGAAGGACTCATCTTGTCCTTGCAGATATCACACTCCCTTAGCAGGATACCTCTTGGTTGCTCCTTGAGTTTTCTAGACATCTATGTAAAAGAACAGGTTTTATAAGAGCTAAGTCTAGGCAGCGTACATTGACATGTCATGAATCAAGCCAAAGATTTAGCTTTATTTCTGGAGGTGTTCATGCAGATATAGTGTAAAGATATCCTTTTTTTGGGGCCTGATTTTACACAATTCATGATGCTCTGAAGGTAAAGACAAACCAGTCATGAAGCACAAGGCGAGCAAGTCAGCTGAATAATCGAAGTGAGGCGAACAAAGGGAGGGCATGAGGCGACCGAAGGAGGGACTCGAACCCAACAATCCCAAAACCCTAATGTAACTATATCAGTCGTTCTAATTGACGGTAAGTTGAGGGGCATAGTCATCCATTGCATCTGCTTAGTAAAGTCCCACATTGATTGATTAAAGAGGATGTGATTTGGTAATTAAGGATGAGAAGGGCATCATTTTTGACAACAAAGAACCACCCAGGACGACCAATATCATCCTTCTAGACCTAATCTAGAATCCCATGCCAGAATTCCTTACATATTTTGTACTAAGCAATCAAGGTTGTGGTAAACGTGTAGGTTTGTCGGTCGATCAGATGACGTTATTTTTTTAACCGCCGAGTAGTGACAACTCCGGAACTAACCGGCTACAACTTGATGACCATAGTGTCTCAACTACACAACCACATACCATATGGACACTGTAATTATCCGAAGCCTGGTGAGCGTTCCCAGAGCTGTTGCCCCACATTTCCCTCGTTAAGATTGTAGTGAATCACTCTGGTTTCCGGAAGTCAATGGTTTATGTGTCACTGTATGATGAATGTCAGGTCGAGTATTGTTTTGTAGTTTCGGTTCAGTGTCAAAGCATATATTAGTGTTAAACAGTCCATGTTCTTTTGTTGTTGTGGTTCAGTGCCCGAAAAGGCTAATTAGTGTAATAAACATATCCGAGTCCCACCCCGGCGATTTAAGGGGCTGCCCTTATTGTAAGGAACGACGCCAAGAAGGTACCCTAACCCGTATCCAAAAAAGGAGGGTCAAGGTATCCTTCTGGCTAGTAGAGAGTGATTGGCGAGTCCTACCCTGACGACTGAAAGGGGTTGCTAATGTTGCTTCTTATCCTGGAAATATTGCAAAGGGAGGATATTATCTCCTTGAGTTGTTGGAGTCAGCCCACCCTGGCGGCTGAGGGGGGCTGCTAAGTAGTGGCAGCTACGAGCAGCATCACAAGGGGGGTGGGTGAGGGGATGTATAGGAGAAAAAATGAGCTATAAGCTGCGTTTTTGACCGAAATGGGCATTGATACCTAAAATGGTTTTAAATTGATTCTTGATCGATTTCTGGGCCTCCGAGGTCGATTTTATCGACCAATCATAACCGATGTTTGAATGATACATTTTTAGTTCCGAGTATACTATTGGTTTAAATCTGAGCATTCCATACCTAATAAAGTCTGGGGTATAAAATTTTTTTGACCATAAACTATTGGCTCGTCTGTTTCGGACTGGTTTCATGGATTGATCCAATCTGTACACGTAAAATCAGTTCTCAGTTTAGTTTGAAACTGCATAGTTTGACTCACAATATTTAGTTCAAGACCAGTTTTTCTTAGTTTCAGATATAATCATCGGAAGCTATACATATCTTTTATTAGTGTTATTTATATTTTTTATATGGTGAAGGAGTATATATTTGCTTTATATACACGTGCACAGAGCACACAAAGAAAGGGCAAATGACAACCATCACTTAACCACTGCGAAATCAGTAATTTCCGAAACTCAAACCATTAGCGGGCGGAATAAAACCAATGCCGAATCTGGATTCTAAACCTTTGAGCTACTAGTATACTTGTGTACTTCATAATTGCGTTCAGAATTATAAAGTTTTGATATGAGAAAAAGTTTATCAACACTATGGAAAATGTGGTTGCATATTAAAAATGGTATAAACTAGCAACCTCTTTTGTTTATTTATGATGTCCTGTTGGTGCTTATGGTGCAATTAAACCAACTGTACTTGGTGGGGACAGTATACAATTTTTTTCAATATCAATACCTTAATTTATGCGAAAATGTCATTTGTAGATTGTTTTTTATTTCTACAGGAATTGGAGAAAAGCCTCAAGGCCACATGTGAGGAATTTATAATGTCAGTCACTAAACAAGTTGTGGACCCCATGCTTTCATTTGTTACCAAGGTAATAAAAGTTTATTTCTTTCTGCAAATGACATGAGCTATCTTCTAGTTCCTAACATTACAGGTAAATATTGTTTTAGTAGGCTGATAATATCTAGGAATTCTGTTTTTCTCAAGTATAAATTATGTTCATTCCCTTTCTAATAAATATTTATTGACCGAGAACTGAAAGTTCTGAGAAAGGGTTTATAAAAGTGAGTCAACCTATTTTGGACTAATGTCAAGTTTATACAACAACAATAACAACAAAGCCTTTCTCCCAAATTTCTGGAGTTGGCTATTTGAATCCTCTTCTTTTAGGGGCCCATATCCTTTGCTACACCCTCGATACATCTGGCCCTAGTTATAGCAGATCCTTTGACTATGTTCAAAGACTGTTACGCCCTCAAAGGGTCACTCCTATTTGGACATCTGTTACTCTATGTTGCATATGTTCAAAGACTCCAAACCACATGAGGCTACTTTCTCTCATATTATCCTCAATTGGTGCCACCATCAACTTTCCATGAATACAGTCATTTTTAATTTATCCTGCTCTCAGTGTATTGCCACTCATCCATCTTAGCATTCTAATTTAGCTACATCCATTTTCCGGACATTGTAGATTTTAACTGCAATCCATAAAACATAGCTGGCCCTATAGCTGTTTATAGAATTTTCTTTTCAACTTTAACGGTACCTTTGTATCAAATTGCATTTTGTATACTTGGAATTATAGTAAAATGAGAACTCTTAGCTTCCAAAGTTTCTCCTCACATAACATAAATTACTTGATAAATTTGTTCTCTTTCAATTTCTATAATATCCTACGCTTAACTATATTTAAGTTCTGAAATAAAAATCGTCTTATCAAGTACCTTTGGATCTTAATTGATGTGGTAAGACTTTATATACGGCCAGCTATTCTGTGTTAGGACTATGTAACTACAATAGTTATAGCATTTTTTTTTCAGGTGACTGCTGTGAGAGTTGCATTGTCATCAGGTCGTCAAGATCAAAAGGTGGACTCTGTTTTGGCCAAACCACTCAAGAATCAAGCATTTGCTACTCCAGAAAAAGTGGCTGAGCTAATTCAGAAGGTATGCAACGTAGCTAACCAATTTTGGCGGTTTAATCAGTATATGTTAATCACTGGAGGTTCTGTGCAAACAGGTTGGTGTTGTTATTCAGCAAGATTTGCCAACAGTGATGAAGAAAATGAAGCTCTATCTACAAAACCCATCTACAAGGATGATTTTGTTCAAGCCTATCAAGTGAGTGTTCATGCTTTGTTAATTATTATCAAGACATTTTTGTTAATTCCACCAAAACAGTCTTTTTGTTAAAAGTGACCTTCATAAGATAGCATGCAAATTAACACATTGAATGCAAATTTCCATTTTGTTCAGGACAAATATTGTGGAAGCTCATAGTCAGTTGCAGTCGCTGATAAAATCTGATTATTCGGAGGAAGAAATTAAGAACATAGGGATGGTGTCAATCCAGGACCTGCAAGCTCAGCTTGACGACCTTCTTTAGACAACAATCAGAGACATTACAGATTGCCACTAATGTCATATTACATTATAGACCTTAAATGTTTATTTTTCTTCTGATCTTGTATATTGTATTTTGGAATTTGATCATTGGATGAATTCCATTCTTGGAATTGGAGAGAACTAAATACGAGGCATATTTTGCAATTATTTGTAAATCATTTTTCTTTTCTTTTGGTCGCTGTGTACTATTGTAATTTTGACAAGTTGATGTGGGTATTCAATGTTGCCTTCTGAGATTTAGGTAACCAATTGTTATAGCAGCAATATTAACTGGTGAGATTGTTATTCGTTTCCTTCTCAGCCATATAACCACCAAGTGTAGGAATGAGGTTTATAGTCCCAACCTTCTATATAGTATTCCAAACTGATTAAAATTTTCGAAGTCCAAACCATCAGATTTATACATAATTCTCTGCGTTGGCAACAAGAGTATACTTGTGATAGTCCACATAGTAAGCTTTATTGACTCTTGTGGAGATGTGGTCTACAAAATGTCTGTCTTGTGAAACGAATCCCTCTCCCGGTTCATATGTAATAATTGTTTCCACTTTGTTATCCCAATAATTGTTCTTGCTACTACAACAGTAACTATTAAAATGGATCTTGGAGCCAATTGATGTGTAGGACAATATCTCATTTTGATTTCTCCTTTCATCTTTCATTTTAGGCAATAGTCATCATTTCTGATTTCTCACTTCATCTTCCTTCTATATTGGTGAGTTTTTAGCCAAAGTAGCTATTATTAGCAGGGGCGGATCCAGTCCAGCCCACCCCAAAAATATTTTTTAACTCTTTTTTTTTCCTTATATTTTTTTTTCATTTTTTTTTTTCATTTTTTTAATATATGTTAGCCACCTCTAGCCCACCCGAATCCTTCGTAGCCCACCCGAGTTTCAGTTTCTGGATCCGTCCTTGATTATTAGCACACGTCAATAAAATTGTGTGGTCAGTTTGCAAGTAGTTAACCTACTGGTAAATGTGTATTTCATACTAGAGCAATTAAATAACACTCTCCCGGCCCGTGCTGGTGTACTCTTAATTTCAAAAATCATCAATTATCTTGGTCACTTTAAACAATAACGTCTTACTATAGTCACACAAAAAGTGTCATTGTTGTTGAAAAACCTAATTGACAGAATGTGACGCGTGCTTAAAGCACATCAAATATCTTAATGTTCGTTCTGTTTCCCAATCAGACGGTCCAAATCACTTTCCTCCAATTCCGTCCAAAATCTCAATTCTCAATATCCCAAAGAATCTTGCCACTATTCTCTTCACTCCTAACATTTTCCCAATCTAAAAACCCTATTCTTGATTTATTGAAACATGATGGACAACATTTCTGCCTCTCCAAAGGTCTCCCATGTGTCTGGTCTACCACATGTCTCGCATTATCTCGAGCTCCTCAACCTCAACTACAATGCAATGTCGTGCCCCATGACCGTCACTCGGCTTGCTCGAACTCTCCTCCAACTGTTATTGCCGAGGTTCAGAGAGGGTTGCAAAAACTGTGAGATATTGAAAATCACAGTTTGTTCCTCTATGCCGTGAGATGCTAAAAATTACGGTCGAACATGACTCCAACTAAAAAACGAAGATGATAAGATTCTTTGATCAAACATATTAAAAACCAACTATCAATAAGAAGGCTACAGAAAAAGAAATTAGTTTTTCTCTTCGAATCGCAGTTGCTACAATGAAACATAACTGTTATAATAAAAGATCAAAGAAATAGATGCTTGCTTGGGTGACAAAGATCACCCTTGCTCAAAGCAAGCCACCCTTTTTCGACGAACTACTCCCAGGAACCAACAAGTTCACGTGATGAACTTCTAGAACACTTTGTTATCAACTCCTTGAAGAACTCGAACGGACTCCTAGGTAGACCTTCGCGGATGGTGGCTGCAGCAACAAATGGATCTCTCTCTCTCTCTCTTTATATATATCTCTCTCTCTCTCAAGTTCTGTATATACCCCTAATGAGAATTACGAAAAGAGTATTTATAGGAAAGGGTGGAAACCCTAACCCTAATCTTGTCGCCGCCCATAATTCGAAAAGGTAATATCAATCTAAAACTGGATCCCAAAAGATAAGGAGCAGTTTAAACTGATGATCAACAAAATATGCCCACTTTTCGTAATTTGTGCACGATCAGCACAATCAGTGTAGGCCGCACATATGAGCATACTCACATGCGTGCATATGCACTTACGCACGTACACATATACACACATAAGCGCATACGCACACAGTTGTATAGCCGCTCATGTTGCATATACGTGCACAGCGCACTCGCGCACCCGCTACAACCGTGAAAACAACTCGCACATAAAACGAGTGCACGATTGTAACAATGCGCACAAGCACCAATACACGCCCGATGCATACGTGCAAAGTGCACCATCAAAGTGCCAGTTTGCGCCTTTTGCCCTTCGCCCGAGTCCGAGTCGCTAAGCCTTTCAAGGCTTAGCTCCTAAGGAAATTTACATGGAGAGTGACACAAACATAAATATTTCTTTGAGGAATTTAAACTTAACCCTCAAGGAAAATATCCCACCATGGCAACCACATGGGTCATTACACCCCATGTGCATACCTCAATACAAAGCATAGCTATATATTGAGATACTTGGATTTTTTTTTCCTAATGTGGGACTAAACTTTCCTAATGAGCAAGCCAAAACTCCAACAATCCCTCACATATCTCAATATATAGGCCGAGCGTACCCTACAGTAACTATACATCATATATTATGATAGATGTTGCTTATGACTTGAATCTTTCTGCATGGGTCAAATAATAGTATAATACATAATGGACTATACCTTGAATTCAGTATCATAACTGTTATCCTTTCCACTCAGACAATGACATCAGTTGTGCCTCTGGTCGTACTTTAAAGGCCCCGTGCTGACAAGGTATCGGTGTATGTATCTTGGGTGTCCACAAGTTTATCCTTAAAAGACGACCTACATCTATGTTCATACTCTTAGGTGAGTTATTTTCAAAGAGTCAATAATTTTTCAGCATGGAGCCCTTCGCTTCTTTGCGGTGCTACACCATTTAGTGTCATGCTTAACGAAGGCACTATATAGACAAAGAATTCGGTGCTGGCTCGAGATAAAGCCTTCATGAAGACGATTGATCTGGGTGAGTGGACAAAGACTTAACTTTCTAATTTTTTCACGCCTAATAAAGAATCTATAAGATTGAAGTATGCTTGCTTAATGAATGAACCATTACTATGCTAAGATGAGATAAGAGATTGCATTGCTAAAGTTAGATTGTTGTTTTAATTGATGAACCATTGTCATGCTTAATAAGAAGAGAAAAAAGAGAGAAGCTTACATGTTCCTAATCATATGCTATTAAGAGTAGAGTTCCTGTTTAATGTTATAGAACCATTGCCATGCTAGCATAATGAGAATGCTCATATATTTACTATATCATATACTACAATGATAGAACTATACGAAAATGCTCTTATTGTTTGAAAGAATTGATATAAAAAGAGAAGGGCAGAGTTATGACTCTATTGTTTAAAAGATCAGAAAGGAAGGAGCTATTGGCTCTGTGGCTTGATAGAAAAGATATGAATGTATTGAGTTCTTTAACTGTTACGTTAATGTGAATTATCAGATAGAAGTTGCATTCATGCATTGGTCTTGGACAACTTGTGCACAAGGTAATAGTCTCTCGACGGTTCCTGGGGCACTAGGAATTGCTCGCCCTAGAAGAGATTGTGAGAGCCCCTGAGGTAAAAGAGACCTCGCGATCATGGAGGTGTTGGGTCTATTAGTGTAAAATGAATGAGCGAGTCACAACTACTAATCATGGGAGTGACCCATAGACCATAATGTAGATATGTGTCGATTAGTGAAGAGCTGAACTCTGAACCAAGCTGCTAGTATGTGTGTATATTAGTGAAGAGCTGAATTGTGAGTCACAATTGCTAGTATGAGCGAATACTAGTGAAGAGCTATACCGTGAGTCACAGCTGCTGGTATTTATATGTATTTGTGCAAAGCTGAGTCTTGAGTCGCAGCTGCTAATCAAGTTGCATGCATATGTAAAAATTATTGTAAGCAAAACATTGCAGAGACGTACAAGAACGTTATTGTATAATTCAGTTTATTCTAATTCTTGTCTTGTGCAAGGATGGATCATCGACCGTGGATACGAATTACTAAATAAGTGATGTTCGTACTTCTTATGTTCTATTCATAAATTGCTCTTGATATTAGATTCTAATTCAAATGTTGCTGCTAAAGTCACCATAAAATGAATATGGCTCATGGAATATGTTGCGCATGTCTTAATAGAAATGAATTGATATCGTGCATGAGTAATTGTCCCTATAGTTTGCTTAAATGAAATGAATGAAATATAGCTCTTCAAAAATGTTTTTAAAAGAAGTAAATTGATTCTAATACTGTGAGACTCTGTAACGTCCGTAGTTCGTATTACGTATTTTGATATATGTGTACGTATTTTAACTCATGTTGCGTGTCTCATTTCATGGTTTATTTTAGCATTTCAATGCTTGGTTCGGCTTGGTTCGATTTTGCTTGTGAACCAACCCTACCTACCCCCCACCACTAACCCTATTTATATCCTACATACTTTTTTCTCTCCTCATAACTCAGCATTTACTTCTCCTTTTTCTTCTTCCTCCCTGGCGTAGAGCTCCACCGACCCCCTCTCCCACCGACAAGTGCATCTTGCTTCATGGAGGAACTCAAGTTTTATTGTTCTATTTTTTTCCTCACGAGATTCTAAGACACTTTAGTACTTAACATTTTTAATTTTCATAGTTCAATTCATGTAGATCTGAGCTTGTTGCATTTTCGGATTTCTTGGGTTTTGATCTATTAAACCTTGTTATTTTCAAGTTTTGAGTGTTCAAGGTTGTAGAGAATTTCATTCTACCCCATTTTGACCTATGGAAGTCCGAGTTCTGGCCTTAGATGATGGATTTATGGAGCTTGGGGAGCAATGGCATTCATGGTTTTTCTTCTCAGAAAAATGGGGAAGAAGAGCAGTACTCAGCCGCATGTTCCCCTGTCGCATGTACTCAGCCGCATGTTCCCCTGCCGCATGTACTCAGCCGCATGTTCCCCTGCCGTATGGACTCAGCCGCATGGCCTTCACCCGCATGACTCAAGTTGACTCCTGCCGCATGAGCCTATCTCCCCTTAGCCGCATGGCTATCTCTAACTATTGCCGCATAAACCCAATTCCCCTGTCGCATGTTTCCCGGGCCGCATGAGCCCTGTCGCATAAGCCTGTTGGTCTTTAGCCGCATGCGCTCTTTTTCTTCAGTCGCATGAGCTTGTTCCCTTCTTGCCGCATGGCTTCTTCTAGCCGAGCCGCATGGCTTCGGTAGGCCTCAGCTGCATGGCTTTGGTTCCCGAGCCGCATGAGCGTGTTCCCCCACTGCCGCATATGTCCCTTTCCCCTGGCCGCATGAGCCCGCATGTTCTCCTGGCCGCATGCGCCCTCCTTCCATGGCCGCATGAGTCTGCTTCCCCCTGGCCACATGAGCCCGAGCCGCATGGCCCTGCACCCCCGAGCCGCATGACTCTTCCATAGCCCCTTGTATTTTATGTTGAGTTGTTACATTCACATTTTTGTCTTATGACCCTCTGTGTAACTTGGGTCCCTTGATAGAATGCTTGTACTATGTTATTCTGCACATGTGCCATGAACACGACAGTGACCCGTAGTGGTGCACTCTTGACAAGTAACATGACATGCTAGTGGCCCGTCGTGACACACTCCTGACAAGTAAACCTGACATAATTACCCCGATATGCTGTTACGACGGCTAGCCTAACATGACCAGAATGAATGGCCTGGACACCGTGGTCGATTGTGTTTGTACCAAAGAACCAGTACTGTCTTGCATCATGTCTAGGACAGGGACCCCTGAGTACCACGGTCAGGGGTACATACTAAAATTGACTAAGGCTAATAACTAGAATAATCCAATAATCATTAAGAGATTTCCCAGCTACAGGAAATCTCGTTATTTGGGCGCGCAAGGAATTGTAGCCTGCCGACGAGTAGGGCACATTTCTAGCACACTGTCATATGTTGCACCCTTCATGAACGGATATTCGACCTGGATAACCTGGATGGTCTGCAGGGCTTGTGGCTGTTGGAATAATCACATTGCATCCTGCTAGTAACTAGGCCTGTGATAACCCTAGTTAGTTAAAGTATCAAGTCGTACTTATTACTTGGCCGTGAATGTTGGATGGAGTCTAACCAGTCTAGTCTTGTCCTGATCCAATGGTGGAAAACCAAGTTCTGTTCAGATGAAGGGTTACGACCCCGGTCCTTGTTTGGTTTACGGGTTGTAACTTGGTTATCTGAATAGTTCCATGGTTATCTCATCGTATATCATCTTGATTTTCTATATTTTAAGTCTTTTATTGTATAATTATATTTTGTGCTAATTGCTAATTTTAGTTCTTAGGTGAAGCCTCCTTTGTGGCACTTGCTCTTTCTGGGATCTGACCTAGATGGTTTTGTATGGCCAGATACCGGAGCAGCTCCAGAGGATCTCCCTACCTTCCAGCCAGATGGTGACCACCAGGCGTAACCCGGGCAACGAGTGGGTTTATCTTGTTCTCCTGCTCCATTGTAAAAATATTCTTTTGAGGTGTTTAGCCGACGAGCACGTGTTATCTCGATTGCACTTTACTTACTGTCTGCCTACGGGCTGTAACACGATTAACAAATCCTAAGGTTGATCATGTATGACTAAAACTCTTGCTAGTCTTCACATTTTGTAATGACTAGCTTCATGATCATCCAAATATGTAATGTATGAGACGCCTTACTGTTGTATATTTGGTGCTCTGACATCTTGTAACTGTTATTACTTGTTTGAGATTGAGACAATAGGCTTATTCATGACCATAAGAGACTGATGGCTTGTAGTTAAACCCTCATATATCTAGTCAGCCGTGACCGTATAGCGAGGTGGGTTGCACTTCAATATACGTAGCTGGCTATGTTCGCCCCCGCTCTCCAGTATTCTGGTTCTGGGGCGTTACATAGTTTAAGTGGTGGCCCATGCAGGTCTTGTAAATCAAGATATGTGAGGGTTTACTGAATAGATGTCTCAATCAGCACTCGCCCTTGATCTCTGCTCGTATCCTCTAAATTCCTGAATTCTTGACCTGATCATATGCTTGTATTTTTGATCTGTCCTGGTCCTTCCTTATTGTTTCCTATGTCGTCTTCTTCAGCGGTATTGTCCCTGGTCCTACCGATCGGCAAGGCGGAGCACCTCCCGTGGACCAGCAGCAACCTGGAGATCAAGCCCAGCATTCAGGAGTAGCCTCCAGAGTCATGCCTACTGGGGGTCAAGAGCCACCAATTCAGCCAGTCCAGCCTGCAGAGCCTGATGATGGCACCTTGGTGGGTCTTATCAGGACATTGCTAGCATCTTAAGATCGTTGGGACGACGCCCTGCACCAGGCAGTACAAGATGCTCTGAACAGAGGTGGTCATCAAGGTAACAGTGCAGCCAACAGCTTCAAGCGCTTGAACCCTCCTTTCTTTGATGGCAGCGAAGATGCTATTGCTGCTGATGCATGGCTTCAGGACACTGAGGTCATTCTAGAGGCAGCCAGGACCCCAGAAGACGAGAAGGTGGCCGTGGTGTGCCTATATTTATTGGATTTGGCCCGCAGTTGGTGGGCGGCACAAGCCGTTGGATTAGTGGCACCTATTGCCTGGGCAGTGTTCCTTGAGAGATTCCAGACCAAGTATTTTGACGTTGTAGCTCGGTATGATCTACAGACGAGGTTCACCAATCTAAAGCAGATGGGCAGGACGGTCGACGGATATACGGTCGAGTTTTTGAGGCTTAGTCGGTTTGCTCCCACCTTGGTGGCGACCGAGTTTGACATAGCTCAGCGGTTCCAGCAGGGACTTCACCTGGAGATTTTATTGGCAGTGGAGCAGTTTGAGCATCAGACTTTTGATACGGTATTGAGAGCAGCCGTACGAGTATACCTCCTAGAGGATCGTGGACCGGACCGGAGGTCGAAAGCGATCTCATGGCCAGATGAATCAGTCTTCAGCACCAGCCCCGGCAGCTAGGGCTTTGACCATTGGAACTCTGAGGTGGGCGGCCTCAGTGACGTCGGTTTAGCATTCAACCCCAACGAACCCTCAGAAGCAGAAGCACTCTTCCGTAGTGGGATGTTCACATTGCGGGAAGCCAGGACATGTGGTGGCAGAATGTCGCAGGGCGCAGGGATTGTGCCTGGCTTGTGGAGCACCGGACCACAAGATAGGATCCTGCCCGAATAGGGGTAGTCATCATCGTCCAACTTTACTAGTCCCTCGGTTAGGGGACCAACCCCAGTATCAGTCCAGTAGCAACAACAGTACCCGATGCCGAGGCCCTTGCCGCCTCAGACCCAAGCATTTCAGCAGCAGAACCCCCAACAGTATGCACAGGCCCAAGCCCAGATTCAGAGCAGGCAGAGAGGTTTCTAACAGAGGGGACCAGCACCCAGAGGACATGGTCAGGCGATGGCGATGACCGTAGAAGAAGGATTGGCACCAGGTGAGGTAGTGGCATATACTATTTTCGTCAACTTCTTTCCGGCATCAGCGTTATTTGATTCTGGTGCATCGCATTCATTCATGTCTGCACGATTTGCGACACGAATAGGACTGGAGCCCGAGTCATTATCAGTAAGGCTCAATATACTTACTGGTAACGGTCTTGTGGAAGTAGATAGAGTATTTTTCTCGTGTCGGATCGTAGTTAGGGGTAGAGAGTTCCTCACTAGATTGATAGAGTTCCCAATGGCCGATTATGATGTGGTCTTAGGGATGGATTGGTTAAGGAACCAGTATGCTAGGATAGACTGCCATATTGGCAAGGTTGTTTTTACCATTCCAGACGAGCCATAGTTTTCTTTTTCCCGAAGCGAAGTTGAACCTTCTCCTCCAGTATTGCGGATGACAGTAGTAGCAGTGCAGTTACCCCGGATAGTCGAAGAGTTTCCAGATGTTTTCCCAGAAGAGCTTCCAGGAATGCTGCCAGAACAAAAGATCGAGTTTACTATCGACTTGATCCCAGGGACAGTCCAGTGTCAGAGAGAGTCTACAGGATGGCGCCGTCAGAGTTAGAGATATTATACAAGATGATTGAAGAACTCAGGACCAAGGAATTCATTCGTACAAGTGGATCGCCTTGGGGAGCCCCGATGCTTCTTATAAAAAAGAAGGATGGTACATCCAGATTATGTGTAGATTATCGTAGCTTGAACTTAGTGTCAATCAAGAACAGATATCCTTTCCCGAGGATAGATGACTTGTTTGATCAACTCAAGGAGGCAGCAGTATTCTCGAAGATTGATTTGCGGTCAGGATATCACCAGATCAGAGTCAGAGAGCAGGACATCCCGAAGACAGCTTTCAGATCTAGATATGGGCAATGGGAGTTCCTTGGTATGCCATTTGGAGCAACCAATGTGCCGACTATATTCATGGACCTCATGAATCATATCTTCATGCCTTATTTGGATCAGTTCATGATTGTGTTCATAGACGACATCTTGGTCTACAGCAAGAGTGAAGCGGAGCATGAGCAACATCTTCGTGTAGTTCTTCAGATTCTCAAAGAGCACCAATTGTAGGTAAAGTTCAGTAAATACGAGTTCTGGCTCGATCGCATTTCATACTTGGGTCATATCATCACTAGAGGAGGAGTAGAAGTGGATCCCCATAAGATTGTGGCTATTGAGACATGGCCAGTATCCAGCACAGTTGTAGAAGTTCGCAGTTTTCTTGGCTTGGCTGGCTACTACCGGCGATTTATTTCAGACTTTGTTCGGATTTTAGCACCTATGACGCAGTTGACCCGCAAGGATGTGCAGTTTGCTTGGACAGCAGAATGTCATGATTCTTTTGAGAAGTTGAAGCGAGGTTTGATGACGACACCCATTCTCACACTTCCCGATGGGACCGGGGGATTCTCAGTGTATTGTGATACTTCAGGCAGAGGTTTGGGATGTATTTTGATGCAGCATGGAAACATAATAGCTTATGTGTCACGTCAACTTCGTAATCATGAGAGGAATTATCTAATCCATGACTTGGAGTTGGCAGCAGTGGTGTTTGCACTTAAGCTTTAAAAACACTACTTGTATGGAGATAGGATGAAGATTTTTATCGACCACAAGAGCCTGAAGTATGTATTCACTCAGAAGGATCTTAACATGCGTCAGTGGAGATGGCTAGAGCTGCTTGTGGATTATGACATCAACCTACAGTATCATCCTGGAAATGCCAATGTTGTAGCAGATGTATTGAGCAGAAGAGCTGGAGTTTATTTCCTAATAGCACAACCAGAGTTATTAGCAGATCTTCAGAATATGGGTATAGAAGTTGTCCTTCCTACCAATGTGGCATTGATGGCCAGTATGCAAGTTCAGTCTACTATAGTCGAAAGGATCCGGATGGCGCAGTCAACAGATTCCAGGCTTCAGCGACTCAGAGCAGAGTGTGAGGCAGGACGACGACCAGAGTTATGTATCCATGAAGATGGTACACTTCAACATGGGAAGTGTCTTTGTGTACCCAGTGGAGATATCAGACATGAGATTATGGCGGAGGCTCATAGTTCTCAGTATTCTATTCATCCGGGCGGTACAAAGATGTACCGTGATATCCGTCAGCACTTTTGGTGGAATTGCATGAAGAGGGAGATAGCCCAATTTGTCTCTCGGTGTTTGGTTTGCCAACAAGTTAAATGTGAACATCAGAGGCCAGCTGGACTTCTTCAGTCCTTGCCGATTCCAGAATGGAAGTGGGAGCATATAACCATGGATTTCGTGACTGGATTACGTAGGTCCCCGGCCGGTAGGGATGCTATTTGGGTTATTATAGACAGGCTCACTAAGGTGGCTCACTTTCTCCCATTCAGAGTTGGTCAGTCGATGGCTCAGCTTGCAAAGATGTACCTCAGGCAGATCGTTAGATTTCACGGTGTACCAGTCAGTATCACTTCGGACAGAGATTCAAGATTTACGACACACTTTTGGCGCAGTCTGCAGGAGAGTTTGGGAACTCACCTCCAGTTCAGCTCAGCTTATCATCCTCAGACAGACGGTCAGTCAGAGCATTCCATACGAACCTTGGAAGATATATTAAGATCTTTTACACTCAACTTCGGCAGTTCATGGGAAGATCACCTGCACTTGGTGGAGTTCTCGTACAACAACAGTTTCCAAGCCAGTATCCAGATGGCACCGTTCGAGGCACTGTATGGTAGGAAGTGCAGATCCCTGCTAGCATGGGATGATATTGGAGAGAGGCAGATGCTCGGTCCGAAAATGATTACTCAGACTTTCGAGGTGGTCAGAAGAGTCAAAGATCATCTTCGTGTCGCACAAGATCGCCAGCACCATTGGGCCGATTCTCATCGGTGCCCCCTTGAATTTTCTGTCGACGACCATGTATTCCTTAGGATCTCGTCTAACCGTGACATCATTCGTTTCGGTGTATAGAGAAAGCTTAGTCCTAAGCATATAGGGCCGTTCGAATTCTGGAGCGAGTAGAAGATGTGTCCTATCGTCTCGCTCTTCCGCCGTCGTTACGTGAGGTGCATGATATCTTCCATGTATCCCAATTACGACGATATATCCCGGATTCGAGTCATATCCTAGATTATTCAGAATTGGTTGTTGGTACCAACCTTTTGTATGAGGAGAGACCCGTATCCATATTGGACTGAAGAGAGAAGATACTCAAGAACAAGACTATCAAGTTAGTCCGTGTTGCTTGGGGATATCACTCTTTGGGTGAGTCAACGTGGGAGCGTGAGGATGATATCCGCTCGCGATATCCCGACCTATTTGATTCGTAAGGTATAATATCTTTCTTATGCCTTATGCTCTCAATTCCTTGCTTGAATGAATGATTGCATGATGGACTGCTTAGTATAGCTTGCTCATGATTAGTATAGCTTGTCCTTGCCACTCTAGCCTCTTGATTAAATTCCGAGGACGTAATTCTTTTAAGGTGGGTAGAGTTGTAATGCCCGTAGTTTGTATTACGTATTTTGATATACGTGTACGTATTTTAACTCATGTTGCATGTCTCATTTCAGGGTTGATTTTAGCATTTCATTGCTTGGTTCGGCTTGGTTCGGTTTTGCTTGTGAACCAACCCTACCTACCCCCACCACTAACCCCATTTATATCCCACCTACTTTTCTCTCTCCTCATAACTTAGCATTTACTTCTCCTTCTTCTTCTTCCTCCCTGGCGTAGAGCTCCACCTACCCCCTCTCCCACCGGCAAGTGCATTTTGCTTCATGGAGGAACTCAAGTTTTATTGTTCTATTTTCTTTCTCACGAGATTCTAAGACACTTTAGTACTTAACATTTTTAATTTCCATGGTTCAATTCATGTAGATCTGAGCTTGTTAAATTTTCGGATTTCTTGGGTTTTGATCTATTAAACCTTATTATTTTCAAGTTTTGAGTGTTCCAGGTTGTAGAGAATTTTGTTCTACCCCATTTTGACCTATGGCAGTCCGAGTTCTGGCCTTAGATGATAGATTTATGGAGCTTGGGGAGCAATGGCATTCATGGTTCTTTTTCTCAGAAAAATGGGGAAAAATAGCAGTACTCAGCCGCATGTTCCCCTGCCGCATGTACTCAGCCGCATGTTCTTCTGCCGCATGTACTCAGCCGCATGTTCCCCTGCCGCATGTACCCAGCCGCATGTTCCCCTGCCGTATGGACTCAGCGGCATGGCCTTGCCGCATGACCTTCACCCGCATGACTCAAGTTGACTCCTACCGCATGAGCCTATCTTCCCTTAGCCGCATGGCTATCTCTAACTATTGCCGCATAAACCCAATTCCCCTACCGTATGTTTCCCGGGCCGTATGAGCCCTGCCGCATAAGCCTGCTGGTCTTTAGCCGCATGCGCTTTTTTTCTCCAGCCGCATGAGCTTGTTTTCTTCTTGTCGCATGGCTTCTTCTAGTCGAGCCGCATTGCTTCGGTAGGCCTCAGCCGCATGGCTTTGGTTCCAGAGCCGCATGAGCGTGTTCCCCCACTACCGTATATGTCCCTTTCCTCTGGCCGCATAAGCCCGCATATTCCACTGGCCGCATGCGCCCTCCTCCCATGGCCGCATGAGACTGCTTCCCTCTGGCCGCATTAGCCCGAGCCGCATGGCTCTGCACCTCCGAGCCGCATGACTCTTCCGTAGCCCCTTGTATTTTATGTTGAGTTGTTACATTCACATTTTTGTCTTATGACCCTCTCTGTAACTTGGGTCCCTTGATAGAATGCTTGTACTATGTTATTCTGCACATGTGCTATGAACACGACAATGACCCCGTAGTGGTGCACTCTTGACAAGTAACATGACATGCTAGTGGCCCGTCGTGGCGCACTCCTGACAAGTAAACCTGACATGATATACCCCGATATGCTGTTACGACGACTAGCCTGACATGACCAGGATGAATGGCCTGGACATCGTGGTCGATTGTGTTTGTACCAAATTAAAGAACCAGTAATATCTTGCATCATGTCTAGGACAGGGACCCCTGAGTACCACGGTCAGGAGTACCTACTGAAATTGATTAAGGCTAATAACTAGAATAATCCATTAGTCATGAAGAGATTTCCCAGCTACAGGCAATCCTGTTATCTGGGCGTACAAGTGAAATTGTAGCCTGTCGACGAGTAGGGCACATTTTCAGCACACTGTCATGTGTTGCACCCTTCATGAACGGATATTCGACCTGGATAACCTGGATGGTCTGTATGGCTTGTGGCTGTTGGAATAATCTCGTTACATCCTGCTAGTAACTAGGCATGTGACAACCCTAGTTAGTTAAAGTATCAAGCCGTACTTATTGCTTGGCCGTGAATGTTGGATGGAGTCTAACCAGTCTAGTCTTGTCCTGATCCTGTACAAGATTGTTACATGACTCGATTGCTTGTGTTACCCCTTTCGATAAATGGTGGGAATCCAAGTTCCGTTCAGATGAAGGGTTACAACCCCGGTCATTATTTGGTTTACGGGTTGTAACTTGGTTATCTAAATAGTTCCATGGTTATCTCATCGTATATCATCTTGATTTTCTATATTTTAAGTCTTTTATTGTATAAATATATTTTGTGCTAATTGCTGGTTTTAGTTCTTAAGTGAAGCCTCCTTTGTGGCACTTGCTGTTTCTGGGATCTGACCAGCTGGTTTTTTATGGCCAGATACCGGAGCAGCTCCAGAGGATCTCCCTACCTTCCAGCCAGATGGTGACCACCAGGCGTAACCCGGGCAACGAGTGGGTTTATCTTGTTCTCCTGCTCCATTGTAAAAATATTCTTTTGAGGCGTTTAGCCGACGAGCACGTGGTAGCTCGATTGCACTTTACTTACTGTCTGCCTACGGGCTGTAACATGATTGACAAATCCTAGGGTTGATCATGTATGACTGAAACTCTTGCTAGTCTTCATATTTTGTAATGATTAGCTTCATGATCATCCAAATATGTAATGTATGGGACGCCTTTCTATTGTATATTTGGTGCTCTGACATCTTGTAACTGTTATTACTTGCTTGAGATTGAGACAATAGGCTTGTTCATGACCATAAGAGACTGATGGTTTGTAGTTAAACTCTCATGTATCTTGACAGCCGTGACCGTATAGCATTGTGGGTTGCACTTCAATATACGTAGCTGGCTATGTTCGCCCCCGCTCTCTAGTATTCTGGTTCTGGGGCGTTACAGACTCGTCTCACAATATCTGTATTTGTATATGGATATATATTTTGTACTGTATCTTGTACATTCTTGGTTTTCAGAGAACCGTAAAATTTTCTCAAGTTAGAAATTTTTTTCTTGACCAACATATCGCTGTTATACTGGAGTATACTGCCGGTATACTGTCCGGTTGATATATCCACTTTCAGATATTTTCTACCCGATATTTTTATGAATAGTATTCTGATATTTTCGTGAATAGTGTTTAGATATTTTCATGAATAGTAATGATATGTTCTATTATCCAATGAATACGTGTTTTCTTTTGAACTAATGGGATTGATTTAGATCGAGTCGTGAATTTCTGACGTGGCTGATCCGACAGTCACGATTAATTTATCTCGTCTATATATACCCTTCGGTTTATTTTGATTTTTTTTTTAATTTCTCTTTCTACTCTTCTTCTTTCTTCGTTTTCTCTCTATTTTTCTCGTAAGCTAGGAGCTTGGTCTCGAGGCCTTAAAGTGTGATTTTTGAACCCCTCTTGATGGTGGAGTAAAAGAGTTAGGCTGGGAGCTTGTTTAGGCAAGTACATCTTGTTGCTAAACAATATTGACTTACTCGTTTTTATTTTATTACTACTGATAGTTCATTATTGTCCAGTACATGCTTTACTAAATATTTTTCTTTCAAAATTTTTGTCCATTTGCCCATCTCGAAATTTGGTTCGAACTAGGTTTTGGTTTCCTCCAAAGTTTTATTATTTTCTTAGTAGGAAAACTTCGTATTGGGAACGATTCCGAGTGATTGCCATGAGACTTAGTATAAATGCTATACAAGACCTTCTCTAGTATTGTTTTTATCGTTATACCTAATTTTACAACTTTCGGGGCATATTCTGGATCCCGAAACTTGTTTTATGCTCGTAGTATTACTGTTTAGGAAGAAACCACATACCGTCGATATATTGGAGTATACCAAACGGCATACCAGTTGTGACCCCTTTTTTGAGAATGAAAACCTGTTGTGACAAATATCGACATACCGCATGTGTACTGATCTGTACTGACGTTATACCGATGCGACACTATTTTCTCGACAGAGAACTTGCTTTGGTCTTAGACATGCATACCGCCTGTATACTGTAGTATATAGCCGATATACTGTCAGGACATCCAAGTTTTATATTTCCAGATTTTATTTCAGTTTTCTAGTTTCTTCTTGCCCATTGCTTCCTGTATATGCCATGACATATTTTCTACTATATATGTACTGCCATACCTACCCTGTTTTATTTTACTGTACTATTTATTATATGTCTAGCCATGATCATGGTTACTTGAGCATGTAGTTGCTATCATAATATTCATGTACATGTTACTGTTTAGTACTACGTGTAGTGGTCTGTTATGGGGCACGCTCGATTCCTGTACTATCTAGCTTTATTAATAGTGGCATGTCATGGCTCACTCTTGATTCTCGTACAATCCTGTATTGATACTCAGTGGCTCGTCGTAGCGCACTACCGCTTATAGCTTATTATATTTCCTGCTGTGGCTTGTTATAGTGCACATTGTCTTGTCTTGTCTTGTCCAGTCTTGCATATCCCCGAGGGGAATATTATGTCTAGGATGGATTCTACGGAATGTCACACCTAAAATCCTGAATAAAAATGTTAAGGACTAAACAACTAGCTCGATTACCTAGATGCATAGGAAGGAAAGATTTTTCGGTCACCTGCATACCCTTTATTTTGGCCTTTACAATGGACTTGTAGCTCTCTGGCCATCAAGAGAGGCACATTTCTAGCCCGCCGTCGAACGGGGCTACCTCTTTAGGATATACGTCTCTTACGGTGGTGTATTTGCTATATACATATCATGTACATTCCAGGTCTGAATAATTTGTGAAGACTGCAGGGTAGGTGGCCGATAAGAAATTCTTAAACTGCAAATGTTACTAATTAGGATTGTGATAACCCTAGGTAGCTAATATATCAAGCCGTATTCATTGCTTGATCATGATTGTTGGTTGGAGTCCAGTCCAGTCCAGTCATGTTATGTCATGTCTAATCTTGTTACGTCTTGTCTAGATCCCGTCTATGCTATACATGATCCTTGTATTGTACATGCTTATATGCCAAGATTACCTTATATGTTCACATGTCCCTGTTTATCATATATCTACTATTTACTTTATACCTATATTTATTTTCTGTCTCTATCTGCTGCTATGTTAGTTATTGCTGCTCTTAGTTTATTAGTTGGCTTTCTTTGTGGTACTTGTTATATGGGGTTTGACCCCACTGGTTTTGTTTGGCCAGATCTGGTAGAAGAGCTGGAGAATCTTCTGTACCTTTCCTTTAACGGTGACCACCGTGAGCACCAGGGTGCCCGAGTGGGTGTTCTCTTCCTTTATGCACTATTATTTGTACATATTCTTTTACGGCATTTAGCCAATGAACACATGCTTAGATCATGTTTTGGACCTTGACATTAGCCTACGGGCACGATATGATTTATATATATATATATATATATATATATATATATATATATATATATATATATATATATATATATATATTATACTGCAGCTAGAGCTGATCATGTATGAGTTACACTCTTGCTAGTTCTTCATTTTGTTTTACTAACTTCATGATCATCTATATAATATAGTTTAGAATGCTTTACTGTCGTATATACCTGATGATCATACTTCTTGTACTTTATAATTGCCTGTGATTGAGATATCTAGGATTGCTTGACCTAGGATTAACTGTTGGATTGTAGTTGTAACCCTCATCTCTATAGCTTTGACCGTATCTCGGGACACTGGAGTACTGTCATGCCCCGATTCCATAGAGTCATTCGTCCTCACTTTTATCTCTAGGAACCATTCGTCCTCGCCTGGGCGTGATGTCGTATAAGTCTAAATTGCACTTGTACAAGGCAAATACGGTGCATAATTAGTAGTCATCAGAAAAGGAACACATTGTAACACCCAGTCCCAAAATACTAAGGCTAGGAGACCGTATACATGCCAGCTACGTATCGAGAGGACTCCGGCTTAGCTCGAGTACGTATAAGCTGTATAGTAATGACCAACTATCTATTCCAATCAATAATATCTCTCTGTCTCACAGTAATACAGAATACAAGAATGAAAAAGATATAACATAGTATGCATCCTATGCTACATTTGTCCGAATAAACTCGAAAGAATAACTTGAGTCTACAAATACTAGGCTAACAAGCATAATGTAATTAAACATATATGAATATGTAATCGTAAGAGATACTTGAAATAGTAAATAGCAACCAACATGATCATCAACCAACTCTGCTCAGTCGAATACCTGGAGAGATTACCAGGTCCTCAAGGGACTAGCAAGATACATAATATATACGCCAAGGTACAGATACAAAAAATATGAACTAATTAAGGCACTTCTATGTGCCATGCAAGTGAGAAACTATACTAGAATACCAGACCTCTATAAGGCTCACAAGCACCTCAACAGGATATTGTCCCAAGTATCTTGTCTTGGAACCAAGGACAATCAACTCTCGATAATGATAATACTCTACTCCGTTACAGAGCTAAAGGGTCACTAAACAACATGCCACACGCCAATAGGTCTGATATTGTAGTCAAGTTCTCCCAACCCCATGTCTATAATCTAGCAATGTCAAGTCTGTACAGTCATCTCAATACAATAACAATAATGATAAAAAATTCTAGAATGCTAGTACGAGGTCAATACCACGAATAGTCATATAAATCTTGTATCATGAATGTGTCGGTGTCCTGTGGTCAATCGTGTCGATGCACACATCAATATGCATGCAATGCCTAATGTCAATAATCGGTGTCATATGACATCGGTACCCGTCTATGAAATGGACACTAAATATCAACGTTCCTACGTCATGTAATGCTAATCAAAATAACAACAAGAAAGAAAAAAATAATCTGTAACCACGGCAATGTACACTTGCTTGTAACTGTTGGTTGAGGGTAGGATTGACCAACTCCGATGTCCTCGTCACTCCTTCCAAGCTCACCTATAATAATACACTATTATTAATATTCTATCTCATCTTACTATATAGATTATATTAGTATCTACGTCTACTAGTCGCCATAACGTTGATACAACAATATCTAACATATAAGTACCAACTTTCCTTATAAAAATTATTTATAACTATAATAAAATAATATATTTAAATTATATAAATAATTATAAATATCTATATATGTCCAAAATTACTATTTTAATGGTGAAACTCTTTCACAATAGGTCCTATGTCAATACTACACATTGATACCACAATTCGACCTACTAATTTAGTCCTGAAATAATAATTAATTAAAAATATTAAATCCTGTAAAAATTTCATAAATTAGTTAAAATAGTGGTTTTAACATTAAATCTTTCACAACGAATATTTTAGTAGAATTTTATGAAGTATTGGAACTTTTGGTCACAAGGAATATATGATTTTTCAGAGTTTGATGTTACGCCAAATGTCACGAATTTTAAAAATAGAAAACGAACTGAAAACCTAACAAATAGATATGCGTTGGAAAGATCTCGACGTATAGTTTCTGAATAAAATATTATAAGGATCAAAACTAATCTTAGGTAGGTGAAAAACTGCTTGCAACAGAACTCGTCGGTTCTGGATACCTTGTCGTAGAATCGATGCCACGGGCAAACCGCTTGGAACTGTGTGATCCAACAATCAAAGATTGAAATAGACACATAGAGATAACTTTTAGTTTTTGTTTGAGATGAATTGGAAGAGAAAAAGTAGATAAAACCTCGTCTAGAAGTTGACTTACTTGCTGTGACGAATTCAACACAAGTTTAGTCGACTTCGTGTGCCTTCCGTGCCTCATATCGACCAAATTAGGGACTGAGACTCCACGGGAAGGTGCCAGGATGTTAGGGGGGGTGTCTTATGGTTGATATGAGGGTGGTAGAAAGGTTGGAAGTGTCACGACCCGCACCCACTGTGAGGGTACGAGAGCGTAACAACGCCCAGCCTACGCCGCAGTGTCGGCGGTAGAACGCTGTTCTAGGTCATGAACTATAACTAACATAATATGAATATTCTCCATAAGGAGGCCAACACAGAGGTACAACTCAATCACAATCTAAGGTAGAATGTAGCATGATGGAAAATAGATAAGAAATCCTCAACTGAGGTACAGCAGAAAGAAATAACAAAGTCTCAACATCTCTAAAATATACAACTCTAAATAAGACAACAGCTAAACATGAAAAGAAAGGACAGTCTAAGCTATCTACACTATACAAGGTATCATCCTGAGCAGCTGCCTGAACCTCCCCAGGGGTCCAGGTTGCGAGTGTCAACTAGACAAACTCCAAGTAAGGGTACAGGGTTCCTCATCATCCTCTGTAAAATTTTCAATAGGTCCAGTCAGGACGGGAGCGAGCACAAAACATCTCACGCAGTTCATATCATGTTAGGAAATATAAAGCATGCAATAGAGTAAGGTACATGAAACGCGGAAAGAAAGAAGTGTATGAAAAACAGTAAAGATTTGATAACATGAAATATCTAAATATGATAAGTAAGAACTGTAAGCCTACTGTGATTTAGAGTACAATATGGTTATGTAAACGGTCTAGGAAAATGCAATGGTAACTCCATTGTACGTGGGTGTACAATAGACATATACAATAGTTATACAATCTTGTACAATAGGATTTGAGTACATAACCAATTCTACTCTCCCTCCCCAATCAATACACAAGGATCCACTCCAGTTACGTTATCTTGTACAATAGTGTACAATGTTATACAATGGATGTACAATATTATACAATAGATATACAATGTTACACAATAGTTGTACAATGTTATACAATAGTGTACAATGGTCTATCCCTGGGACTCATGTGATACTGAGAGTACAATATGCACAAGGAGTATACAAGGATATAAGTATTCAATAAATACAATATGGAAGTGAAACGCACATCACAATATGTATCTAGTGAATACAAGGGGATAACATCCCAAAAGGAGATCCATATAGTACCAATCCATGATAACAATCGTGTCAGCATCAAGTACAGTAATCTAAAGCAAGAATGTAAATCCAGACAAGTATGAAACGGTCAGAGAATGTACTCGCCTGGTATCTGAATGTCTGAAGTAAATATACTGTCCGAGATGAGGTACCTGACTCCTAGTTAGAGCAACACAAGTCAAGATGTATACATGGGATGATAAATATAATCTACGATACGTCTGTATGCTGTCTAGGTCAAAATAGACTAAAGTCAACACTTGGTCAACTCCAGTCAACTACACCAGTCAACTAGGTCAACTAGGCCACTCCTAACCCCAGCAAGTCTAATAAGTCTCACTAGGCCTAACCAAGCCTAGTCTAGCAATCACACACCAATCACAAGGCTATACAAGCCAACACAAGTCACACATCAAGATACATCACTATCATGCATATTTGATATTATATATATATATATATATAAGAGAAAAGAACTAACATTTAAAGCTATGTGTGTGTGTGTGTGAACATGGAGGTGTACATGAAAAGAGAAATCAATACTAGTTATGAGTTTACACTACACATGGCACAAAGCTAACCCATCTACATTACACATGTATTATACTTACATGCATGGCTACAAGTATACATCTATATACATTAGAGTAGAGACTATTTAAGTTATAACTAACATGCATCTATACTTTACATAAATCTATATATATTATAGCAATCATTTAGAGAAGGGTTACATGGCATGGTGGTTGATATAGAGTGGGGTATCCTTGTGCAGAGGGTGAAGTTCATTCTCAGTTTAGTTCCACATTTACAAATAAACTAAAGTGAGATATCCCATAAACTGGTGTAACTAACCACATAAAATAAACCATGTTATCTGAAATCTGCCATTAAGCCAACATCCCATATGCATACAGCTCATGCATCGTCTAATACTGAAATAAACTAACATTTCGAATTAAGGGGTTGAAGGTTAACATTACAATCATAGACATTCTATTATATTGAAAACTAAAATTGGCTTGGCAATAGGAAAAGGAAGGTATATATGCTTACATGGACAGTTCAGTGTTTGAACAACCTAAAATGAACTAACATTCAATCTAAATATCAGCTATGCATTGGTTCTATGTCTACATATGAAATCTGATATTGCATTTACAATATTTATACATTATGCATTCATATCTATCATTACATATATACCTTGCATTTATATCTAGCATTCATTATATACTTTCATGCATGTATTGTATATCATTCTTTCATTCATGTATTTATGTATTGCTTACATACATTACATTAATTGCATTCCTACATGCTTGCATTCAACCATATATATACATTAATGTAAAGAGGATATATATCATATATATATATATCATTTCATTCATCTAATATATCATGCATTACATCTATTATTACATTACATTCATGCTTGCATTCATTAATCATTTATTTATTCTCTTGTACCACTATATGCACCATACATTACATACTATAGAACCTACATATTCATCACAAGCCATACTTATACATGCTTACATTAGATAGGATACTTACACCTCATACATCATTTATTTAACCATTTACTCATGCTTGCATTCTCTATTTAATTACATAATGTATATACATTAACATGGGTTAAAATCAAATAGAACAATATATTACACACAAGGGTGCACAAGATGCATATGCCGAATAGTAACTCCTACTAATAATCAATACTGTACCATCTCAGCATGAATTAAAATTTAGGATTAAAGTATGTTATAGATCTATGTGTTAGCTTTCCGAAACTTCAAACGGATCGCGTTTTCGTTTCCGAAAACTCTCGAAATCGCAAAAATACCGAGAACGCGTTTGTCTTTCATATAGCTGACACTCAAATAATTCTGCAGAAAGTTACAGAAAGAATTAGGCCTATTAATATATGTTTTTGGAAAGCTAACTTCAATACGCTTCTTTTAAAAAAAACGGGAGATTAAACTGAACTTTGATCTAGAAGTTATGACATTTCTAAGTTAGGACTGAAATTAAAAACGTGGATAAAAATCATGACGGATTTTGGTAGTTTGAGACAAAAGAACACAAGTATATAACATAATATATCAAGAACTCACTCTCTACACTAATATATATATATGAGACACTATAGAACACATCTCCAATACAAAAATATGAGATTAAACATGTAATAATTCATTCATACATAACAACAACACATAGTGTGTCCAAATTTGGGATTTTCCCACATGGACACAACCACAACACAAATGACACTCCTATGACCTCCAAATGGACACGAAATGGACACAAATGGAGATACAACCATGGGGGTCATTCCTATGGGTTCAAAATAGACCTATATGCATGAAGAAATGAAAAGGAGAAGGGATTTATACCTCCCGGTAGATCGAATCGAAGAAAAGCCTTTCCGGAGCGACACCGACACGTAGAGATTCTAAAAGGACACGAACGAGCTCCGAATCCTCCCAAACTTGGGTAGCTTCCTCCTTGGCTAAAATGGAGGAGAAAAGAAGAAGATTTGGTGGTGAAATGGAAGGATTTGGTGGAGAAATTGCTAGGGATTGCTCTCTAGAAATTTGGGGAAGAACAAGAGAGAGAGTGTGGATGAGAATAATGAAATGAACTTGAGCCTATCCTCTCCCAAAGTGGCTGGCCATATGGGGCTATTTGTTCTATTATGGTAAGGTCCAAAATGCCCCCACTAACCTATTCTATGAGTATTAAGAAAGGGCTAATTGGTTGGGGCTAAATTAGTCATTCTAAAGTCTCTAATCACACTAATCTTATCCATAATAATTAGTCTAACCTCTAACTAAAATATTTCTATCATGTGGACTAAAATTAATATCATGTGGGCCATGCCTAACTAGTGTGTGGGTCCCACTAGAGTCAACACTACCCCTGGGTCCCCGTTTCAAGTCGGATTGAGCTGAAATTCGAACCCGACTCAAATAATCCCAAAACAATATCATAAATAATAAAATAAATTTCAAAAATATTTCAAAAATACAAAATGACAAAAATACTCCTATTCCTGAAAACTGGGGGTGACAAATTCCTCGAAATTAAAACCAAACAATAGTAAAATGTTAAAATCACAAGTCATAATTTTAAATAGTTTAAAAATGATTAAAAATTACCAAAAATCATAATATGAAATAATTATCAATAAATAATAATTATAATTATAAAATTTCAAAATTACCCTTATCTGGAAAACTGGGTGTTACAATCCTACCCACCTTATAAAAATTTCGTCCTCGAAATTAAGATGATCGCACCTCCTTCTAGGTCAAACATAGTCAAGGGTCAATCACTAGTCAATTTCTCAACATCCAAGTACTTGGTCATCAACTGGTCAACTTCTTAGGGTTTTACCTATGCTAGCTATTTAGGTGTTGGCAACTAGAATTTAGCAAAAGAGAAACTCTATAATAGATTAGCTCTTAACTTCCCAATCCTATCAAGTCACCTATAACTAAATACCTACAAGCTAAGCACATGAATACCAAATACCACATATATATATATATATATATATATATATATATATATATATATGCTCAAGAACAACAACCCATCACATATATCCTAAGTATATCATCTATATATATACATGACTGATCAACCAAGGGTTAAGGCAGACTAAACTTATAAGGGTCTGAAACAATGCTTAGAACTAGGCTAAGGATGAATGGTCTGAATCAAGGGGACATGGTATCTAGTGAAGGGTCTGCACACTGCCTATAAAGGTGATCAACACAAAGGAACTCAACACGAAGGAAACTTAACTAAAATGGAAAACTGAACCAAGTATAGGCTAAACAACATGTTTATAACCCTATACAACAATGGCCTATAGATACCAACTAACCTATATCCCATATGCCAATATCATCTGCAATCTATCTATGCAAATAGACCTCTTGGTCTTAGGTGAAACTACAACTATACTCAAAGGCAGGCTCTGGTCATGGGTGCCTCATTGGAAAAGGTAAGGGAAAGTAGTAATAATCATCAAGGATGTAAGGCATACTAACATCCTATGTGTAACTGGTTGGTATTATAGATAACAGGAGAATTATCTGCAATGGGTTACTATTCTAACACCAATGCTAACTATCACCTCTAGGGTACAGACACTCTACAAGTCATCATACCATTACACTATGAAGGAACTACCTATGAATAAGCTCTACAAAACTAAATATCCCTACTTCTAAGTCATTTATAACAATCAAAAGGGTATGATGTTTAAACCTTCTCAAGATACAATCTGTTAATCATATGCGTCTGTCCAAAATTATGTTGTCCAGAGTCTTCATCATGCTAGTGAGCAAGGCTACGATAATCACAGAGTCCTTGACTAAGGTACGTACCTCTAGGTTCATGGTATTTAAAATTTTTGCACTGCCGCATGCGACGGCGAAAACCTTAAATTCCATACCCGAGAATACATCCAAAATCTGACTACATGTCCTCACTATGCCAACTAACACGACTATCGAGGATTCTAGATCCCATAATTTAGGCGACCTAGCCCATATGATTTTCTCAGAATAAAAAAAAACAAACACAACAAAAGAGTAACATGACGAAAATAAATCAATCAACAAGGAACAGATGGAATCGGATTTCAAGGTAATTATAAAAGACAATTGCGGGAATAGAATTGAGAAGAACGGAACTTACAGCAAGATCTCCAACGGTCTGTGCATCCTCGACTGTCATGACGATAGCTCGCCCTGCTGGTTTCCTCCAGCCTGATGCTGATACTGCACAAATCTCTGCTGCTGATGCTGCATGAATCGCTGCTGCTGAGAGAAACCAAAAATAAAGGGAAAAGTCTCTGTACAGACGGAGGTGCACCTCCAATGTAGCAGAAATGCCAACCTGATTCGGCACAACAGAAGCTGCGGTCTCGAGGCCCTGATGAACAAGACGAGAGGTGGCCAGCCTCTCGATAGTATCCCCCGAACCGAAGCGATGAGATCGTGTCTTCATAACCATCATGAAGACAGATCAAAACAAGAAGCAATTTCTGAGAATAAAGTAAAAATTCAAGGAGAATATTTTATATTCAAGGAAAGTCAATAAGCAACAATTTTAGATAAAAGGAATCGGATTAAGAGATTTTTCTAATGTGATTGAGTACCTCCAAAAATATCCTAATCCTACTGCAGGCTGTAGTGATACTCTAGTTCGAATACCACTACATAAACTCGACCTGCATGGGCCACCATAAAAACGTGTCACAACCCGCACCCACTGTGAGGGTACGAGAGCGTAACAACGCCCAACCTACGCCGCAGTGTCGGCGGTAGAACGCTGTTCTAGGTCATGAACTATAACTAACATAATATGAATACTCTCCATAAGGAGGCTAACACAGAGGTACAACTCAATCACAATCTAAGGTAGAATGTAGCATGACGGACAATAGATAAGAAATCCTCAACTGAGGTACAACAGAAAAAAATAACAAAATCTCAACATCTCTAAAATATACAACTCTGAAAATAAGACAACAGCTAAACATGAAAAGAAAGGACAGTCTAAGCTATCTACACTATACAAGGTATCATCCTGAGCAGCTGCCTGAACCTCCCCAGGGGTCCAGGTCGCGAGTGTCAACTAGACAAACTCCAAGTAAGGGTACAGGGTTCCTCATCATCCTCTGTAAAATTTTCAACAGGTCCAGTCAGGACGGGAGCGAGCATAAAACATCTCACGCAGTTCATATCATGTTAGGAAATATAAAGCATGCAATAGAGTAAGGTACATGAAACGCTGAAAGAAAGAAGTGTATGAAAAACAGTAGAGATTTGATAACAGAAAATATCTAAATATGATAAGTAAGAACTGTAAGCCTACTGTGATTTAGAGTACAATATGGTTATGTAAACGGTCTAGGAAAATGCAATGGTAACTCCATTGTACGTGGGTGTACAATAGACATATACAATAGTTATACAATCTTGTACAATAGGATTTGAGTACATAACCAATTCTACTCCCCCTCCCCAATCAATACACAAGGATCCACTCCAGTTACGTTATCTTGCACAATAGTGTACAATGTTATACAATGGATGTACAATATTATACAATAGATATACAATGTTACACAATAGTTGTACAATGTTATACAATAGTGTACAATGGTCTATCCCTGGGACTCATGTGATACTGAGAGTACAATATGCACAAGGAGTATACAAGGATATAGGTATTCAATAAATACAATATGGAAGTGAAACGCACATCACAATATGTATCTAGTGAATACAAGGGGATAACATCCCAAAAGAAGATCCATATAGTACCAATCCGTGATAACAATCGTGTCAGCATCAAGTACAGTAATCTAGAGCAAGAATGTAAATCCAGACAAGTATGAAACGGTCAGAGAATGTACTCGCCTGGTATCTGAATGTCTGAAGTAAATATACTGTCCGAGATGAGGTACCTGACTCTTAGTTGGAGCAACACAAGTCAAGAAGTATACATGGGATGATAAATATAATCTACGATACGTCTGTATGCTGTCTAGGTCAAAAGAGCACTACATCATATTGGCCAATTTCTAACGGGCCTTTTTTGCAGGTTCTAACGGCCCCAATCTGTTACAAAATACTAACTAGATACACCTGTTAGTATATACTATAGTCTGTTAGAAACAATATATATTTTTCCCTAAAATTATTAACACACTCATAAAAATTCCTAGCGGGAGAAAAAATGTTGGCGCTCTAATTTTCCCCCAATTCGCCTCATTTCACAGCAATATATACCTATACATACGACATCCTCCATCGGCTCCATTATTTTTTCCACTCTCTCTCCCTCTCTCATTCACTAATTTCACTATGAGTCCGGCGTGTCCTGTGAGTCCGGCACGTCATCGGCTGCGGCGAGTCCTGCGAGTCCGGCACGTTGTCGACCTCCGTCGATTTCTCATCCATCCATCGTCGGCTACGGTTGTGGCTGGTCGGCGTGCACCTGTGGTTGGTTGGCTGCCCAATCGCCCCTATTTGAGGTGAGAAAACCCTCCTCTTTGTGGTGAGAAAAAAACCCTAGTTTTCTGTTAATAGATTTAGGTAATAACCTACTTCATTAAGAGATGTTTTCTTCTTTCCTTTGCCATGAGTTAACAATTTTGGATTTCATTAGTTCTTTTTGTAGATCTTGATTGATTATAATCTTACGTAACACTTCCCTCCCAAGTTATTTTGTAACAATTTTGCTCGAGAGAAGTCAAACATCTTAAAGACAGTTTCACATCTTGTGTTTGCATAAAAAAATAATTCTAATAAATGAACACACCGGTAGGAACATTAATGTCTGGGTTTGCACAAACTATGCATATACTACATAGAAACCTCCAAATTCTACTTACAAATTTGCCTATGTCGTCAATCTGCCTTGAAATTTTTTATGTGAAGAACTCAACTTTCAACATAATGAAAGCCATTATTATTAAAGTGTTGAGGGACCTTATTCAAGCTATGTCGATTTAGTTTCTTGTTTTCAAGAACATTTCCAACATCTGATTCTCCAAACATACCATAATGATGATTTGTATTCATAAGTCTGATGTTGGGCCAATTTATATTCCTAATAACAAAAACAATAAAACTTAAGTAGCATCATGATATCAAAAGATAATTCACATGCAAATACACTAGTACAAGGCCCTATTACTTCTGCTCTTAATTTTGTAATAATATTCTTGAACAACTTTTATGCTTAGTATTATCTCAGTAATACTTGTATTCTAAGTTTTTCATTTTTTTCTTTATGATGCAGTATGTCAGAACTAATTAACAAAGAGTAGATGAACGAAAAGGATAGAGTGGGCCCTATATATACAAAGGGAGTTAGAGATTTTCTTGAATTTGCTACTAGAAATCGTGATGTGGGGTTGAAAACATTATAAGTTTGTTTTTTAACTTATTATGCTCAAAAATCCTAGTTAGAAAGGATATCCAACGAGCCAAATACATGGTGGCAGAGGTATTATGTGTGCTAGAGAAAAATTTTCCACCTGCATTTTTTGATATCAGTGTTCACCTTACTGTCCATTTAGCTGATGAAGCATTACTGTGTGGACCTACTGCACCTCGATGGATGTATCCTTTCGAACAGTGAGTAATTCATTTTGTATCTTAAATTTTTTATATTTATTAATTGTTGCAACATGTAATCAATTTGTCCATATTTACTGTTTATGAACAGACATATGAAGGAGTTTAAAGATATACCGAGTAATAAGCGATATGTTGAAGGATCCATTGTAGAATCCTATCTTGTTGGTGAGTCCGTTAGATATGAAATGGAGTATATGCCAAATCCACAAGAGGGAAATCACAAATGTACAAATAAAGCCTTTTTAGAAGAAAATGGAGATTTCTCTGATGAAGGACCTTTGCTTGACGATAAACATGTGATGCTTGAACCTAACCAATTTCAACAAATATGTCGATGGGTCCTTTTTCGTCTCAATGTTGATGGGCTCGATGAGTATTATAAGTGCGTTGTCTTCTTTTATGTATTAATTGATGTCCATATATAGATGTTATCATAATAAGCTTTTTAATTCCTATGAACAAATTATAGTGAATACAAAGCGTCAATCAGATCCACCTCACATGCAGATGTTCCTGCTTAGAGATTCGAATTAGAGACGTAACTTATCCGGCAAGAGGTCTCTATTTTGTTATTGATTCTTTTACTTTAATTACAACTACTTTACTTTTTTAATGTTGGTTCCTTGTAGTGATTTTACTTCAATATTAATGAAGTTTGCAACTTTCTGTTTGTCTATTTGTTTTTCGTTTACATGATACTTTAGAAGGGCCTCACGTTTAGTTTTTTTTATGTGCATTGATATCTTGATATATCTGTATGAGCTGCTTCTATTCATGTGGACTCTATCAAGAGCTGATTACTATGCTTTCTTCACTAGAACTTGTAATTGTTTTTATCTTTGAGGATTCTTTGGATGTTAAACAAGGGACTTACCAACTTGTGTTTTGTATAGGATACAAAAGATTCGGAGACTTACCAACTTAGTTGTATGGAATCATCACCTAGGGAAACCTTCATCATGAGTCCTTAGGTAAGTACTAATTTAAGGCAAATGTTTTTTGAATTTTCATGTATGCTTTTTTGTTGAGTTATGTATATTGGCACACTAGTAATGTAAACTGCATAAACTGCTTTTCTAAAGTGGATAAATTGCATATGAAATGCTCCTAGAGAGAAAATATTGATTTCCTTTCCTTTCTGCGAACTGAACGAGGTCTTGTGTGTGGCCTAGAAATTTTCTAAGAGACTATCTTATCACTATGTAAAGAAGCTCAAATATCAAAGATAGGTAGACAACTTGTAGGTGAGGATGAAACAAAACATCTGTTAACATATAACTCGACTCAGAGAATGATTATAACAAGAAGGAGGAATGTAAGCAAAATGCTAAAAACCAAAGTCAGTTGGAGTTTTCTCATTGTCTCGGACGACGTACATATGCCCAAAAGAAATACATGATGGTTTGTTTCCTTTCTTAACTGGTTACTCCAATTATGGATTATATGCTTATATGGTAAACCTCGTATGATTTCACAAGTTTGAGGTAAATCATGGTATTTATTTTCATATGGAAGTTTTTGTTGAGGGTAATGGTGTGACAAGGGTCTCATATCCGAATATTATGTAATGTATTCATAGGACTAAATGGTGTGAATCATATCCATATATTATCATATTTATATCCTGACCTTTTCCAGCAATAGATTGAATTCAATTTCCTTTATAATGTTTGCTGTATATCCAAATTTAACCAGATGGGGGCATAGGTTAATTTTGGTATAGAATGTTATTGTGTATCTCTCATATCTCTCCGATATGAGAAAAATGTTACTGAACTTGTATATTCTCCAGTTACACCTTTAAGTGACCCTGGATCCAGTTCAGTGCCTCGCTCTCTTTATTTATCTCAAAACATAGATACTGTTTTTGCCACAGATGGCGTATCTCATTCTCCTTGTTCACCGCATGTTCCTACAAGAAATCCTCAAGTTATCTTGTGTTATAAGTTTGGTAAAAAATTAGCAAAAGGGTATGTCGTCACAGATGCTACATCAAATATGTGTCATTTCAAGAAAGTTGGACAAGGAGAGAAGAAAGTTTATGTTGAGGAAGTGATTGATCCTGATGCTCCTTTATTCGACCCACCACAAGGAGGACATCATACTTTCGCTGGTTTGGTTGAAGGGGGATTTAAAATTTGGCTAGATTGTTTGTTGGAGTATGTTTGATGATCTTTATCTTACTTTTATAACTAGTTCTCTTTGGTAGGTATGTTATGGACTAAAACTTTTAAAACATAGAACACTTTTGTTGGTTTTTTTCTGTACAGTAGGATACAACAGGACATCCTCTAAATGTATGGCATTTATTCATATACAGAAAGTTTCCTGTAGGATATGAAGCAGCAGCTGCAGTTTGTTGCTACATATTCGTGTGCAGCAATTTGGGAAGGTGACTGAACTACTGCATTTATTTTCCATATTATTTTTTTTGGACAGTAACTGAACTATTGCATTTATTATATTGTTAGCTCTTTGGGAGCTTCAGAGTTAAGGATATCAAAATTACCGTACTTGTCAACTATTCAGGTAAGTCGGTCAAGTACCTTACGTGTTGGCTATGCATCAAAATTTTAAATTATACAAATAGCAGCTTCTCAGTTAACAATTGAAGGAGTTTTTGTTTCTTTTGACTGTAGTACAAAGTGATATGATGAGTCAATTGTTCCACATATTTGTGATTTGCCCTTGAGTCTTAATATGTAATGTTGGTCGAGTCTTTTTATATGACACATATTTCTTTCTATTTTTCTCACTTATGTGTTCTCCATAACAAGTACCTTTGGACAGGTTTTGGAATGCTTGGATGGAGTTATATGTGTGATATATGGAGCATTTATTGTATTCTTGTAGAACTCTGCTCGATATATTCTTGTGGATGAAGTTCCAGTACTTTATGTCAACTAAACCTTTTTCTCAAACTCATGTTGAATTCATTTGTAGGTTCCTAAGAGGAGACTGGTATGCAATTGCACTTTTGGGCTGCTGGACGAGGGGAAGGTGGTGTTGGGTGTCATGGCATGCCCAAATCTTCCTTGGCACCAGTTGGTCACTCTAAGACAAAATCCTTAGCAACCAAAGTTGGATGTCTTTTCTCTGCTAGAATTGGTGCTGGAACCTATATGCAGCCTTGGATAGCTCTCCTCCATCAAAGGTTAATATTGCCTTTATTTGTTTTCTTATCAGTAAACCACCATTTAAATGACCCATTGAAATTAGATAGCTTGTTCAGGTTTTTGTTATGGGGAGAGAGGTTTTGGAGATCGCGTATGCAGCTGCAGCATACGCGATCCTATTGCTACTCCATACCTTCGTGACCACCCTCCCACCTTCATCTGCTGTTGTATTATGCTGCCCACCACATAAATCCCACCTGCCTGGCCTTACTCCTCTTCTCTGTACTAGTCCCTACCCATCCTTGCTTCTGCTGAACCCAAAACAATGCCTTTTTTCTTATTGTAAACCCAAATCAGCCTTCATCATCTTTACCCCTGTAAATATATAAAACCCAAAGACCCAATCATCATTATTATCTTAATACCAAGTTCTACGCTACAAATCAAGCATTGATCCTTTGATCTTGGACACAAAGGTCTGGTTACAAGGATGGTCCCTTCGAAAGAGTTGTAGGTATTTTCTTGGTTGCATGCTAATTCTCAATCCTCTGATAACACTTAATCCTTGTATTAAAAATCTTATGATTTCTAGGATGTCTTATTGCTAGACTTGTAATTATCATTGCTTTATTGCTTAATTTTCGTTGATATCTTGCATTGCATCATCGACTAATCTAGGTTCCCTTCAGTTCATGTCCTGGATCATTACTACACAACCTCTGATCAGAAATTGGATTCCCCCCCTCCAATTTTGTAGGTTCTATGCTACATTTTTTCATTGCCTACATCTGGTTCTAACAAATCCTAAAGGTTCCCTTTCAGGACAGGTTTGTGATCGTCTTCTGACAAAGGCATTTCATTCATGAGAATAACATTTACTATTATATTCTGCTTATGCTTTCCTTCTTAGTCAATATCTAAGGTGACAGGTTTGGTTGCAACATTGCAAATGTTTCTGACATAATGGACTCTCTAGTCGATGTCCTCCATTACCTTCAAATGTTGAGTCAAAAGCGAAGGGTGCTAGATCTCCAAATCAAAAACCTACAATGGAATCAAAGAGAAGTGTCCTTTGAGCCAAGTATTTAGTTTAGTTCTTTGGGACCCTTCCAAGGGAGTCGGCTCTAGAGTGCATGAAAGAGCTTCTGCTGGTAAAGCCTGGAGGATACCTTCAGATAGTTGTGCAGGTGATTTGATTTATGTTTTTTTCATCTTTTTGAGATATTACGTAAGTTAATGTATACTTCCCAATAAAGGCATGTCCGTAGACTGCCAGTAAATATTCTGGGAAGTTTTGTGTGGAATCTTGTATTAAACTCTTTGAGCAAGTCAAGTCTTATGAAGGTCTTCTTATTTTTTCCTGGGACCTTACATGAGCTCCAGGTACATTTTGAGTTTTATGATAAGGTACTAGCAAAAGCAACGCTGTAAATCTTATATATTTTCTCTAATGAAACAGTCAAGATCTATATATGCGTTCCAAATATTCTGAGGCAGCAGTCAAAACTGGCCGTATCAAAGAAGTCGAAGGAGTGACAAGAGAATCAAACATCTATGATGCTGAGAAAGCAAAACTTTCATATATTCAAGTCCCCTCAGCGTATATGATTAGGTTGGTTTTGTCCCAGATTTTACTCATTACTTTACTAGTATAGAATACAAAATTTAATTTTCCGTGGAAGGTCTTTTGAGATTTGGATAGATGATAACTAAGTAACAGAGGAGACTAGTTCATGGTCTAACATATTTTCTTTCATCTGCTATTTCCAATACAGCTGGTTTTATATTCGGATAATGAAGACAGTAAGCAAACAAGGATAGGAAACTGTGGAATAACTTCTTCCGTGAACAAGGAAACTGAGAAAATAAATATGGTAATCTCTGAAACATTGGACAACAAGGACAATGACAAATATGGAACAACTTCTATCGGTCAAGTGATCAAAGTGTTCTCTGACTTCGATATTCAGACTGCAACTAATCATTTAAGGGAGACATTAAAGATTGGGTAGTCTAGTTTATGATTTTATTATTAAAAAATAATGATATAAAGCACATTGACTACACAGATAACTTTCTGTCAATCATTTTTGTTAAACTATCAGTTGATATAGCTTGACTTTTTGTTTATTCATGGTAGCAGATTAAATAAGAAAGTTTGGAGAATGTGATAGCTTGGACATTTGTTGTACCCGTAAGTGTTGCAAGTCATTTGGAGATTGTGATATGCAATGTTGTTCATCATGTCTATCCGCAATGTTTGTTCTTTTTTTGAGAATTGAGAAAATTTTAGATTTATGGATGTGAAAAAAGAAGAAGGATAAACTAAAAAGTAAAATTGTAATTTTTTTCATATTTGTTAAATATACTAACAGTCCATTCCCGTAACTGTTCAATTCAATTTTTTTTCTTTCCATTTTTAAGTATACTAACGGTCACAATCCGTTAGGATTCAAGTGTAACATACATGTATATACCTGTTAGAAAAATAATTACTAATGGCTATATCCGTTAGAATAATTACAATACTAACGGCCAAATCCGTTAGTAAGGAATTTAGTAATATTACCCACGCCTATATACTCACGGCATTTAACCGTTAGAATTATTTATTGTAACATGTTTAGACCGTTACAATACACGTGTTTTGGTGTAGTGTAGACTAAAGTCAACACTTGGTCAACTCCAGTCAACTACACCAGTCAACTAGGTCAACTAGGCCACTCCTAACCCCAGCAAGTCTAATAAGTCTCACTAGACCTAACCAAGCCTAGTCTAGCAATCACACACCAATCACAAGGCTATACAAGCCAACACAAGTCACACATCAAGATACATCACTATCATGCATATTCGATATTATATATATATATATATATAAGAGAAAAGAACTAACATTTAAAGCTATGTGTGTGTGTGTGTGAACATGGAGGTGTACATGAAAAGAAAAATCAATACTAGTTATGAGTTTACACTACACATGGCACAAAGCTAACCCATCTACATTACACATGTATTATACTTACATGCATGGCTACAAGTATACATCTATATACATTAGAGTAGAGACTATTTAAGTTATAACTAACATGCATCTATACTTTACATAAATCTATATATATTATAGCAATCATTTAGAGAAGGGTTACATGGCATGGTGGTTGATATAGAGTGGGGTGTCCTTGTGCAGAGGGTGAAGTTCATTCTCAGTTTAGTTCCACATTTACATATAAACTAAAGTGAGATATCCCATAAACTGGTGTAACTAACCACATAAAATGAACCATGTTATCTGAAATCTGCCATTAAGCCAACATCCCATATACATACAGCTCATGCATCGTCTAATACTGAAATTAACTAACATTTCGAATTAAGGGGTTGAAGGTTAACATTACATTCATAGACATTCTATTATATTGAAAACTAAAATTGGCTTGGCAATAGGAAAAGGAAGGTATATATATGCTTACATGGACAGTTCAGTGTTTGAACAACCTAAAATGAACTAACATTCAATCTAAATATCAGCTATGCATTGGTTCTATGTCTACATATGAAATCTGATATTACATTTACAATATTTATACATTATGTATTCATATCTATCATTAAATATATACCTTACATTTATATCTAGCATTCATTATATACTTTCAAGCATGTATTGTATATCATTCTTTCATTCATGTATTTATGTATTGCTTACATACATTACATTAATTACATTCCTACATGCTTGCATTCAACCATATATATACATTAATGTAAAGAGGATATATATCATATATATATATATCATTTTATTCATCTAACATATCATGCATTACATCTATTATTACATTACATTCATGCTTGCATTCATTCATCATTTATTTATTCTCTTGCACCACTATATGCACCATACATTACATACTATGGAACCTACATATTCATCACAAGCCATACTTATACATGCTTACATTAGATAGAATACTTACACCTCATACATTATTTATTTAACCATTTACTCATGTTTGCATTCTCTATTTAATTATATAATGTATATACATTAACATGGGTTAAAATCAAATAGAATATTATATTACACACAAGGGTGCACAAGATGCATATGCCGAATAGTAACTCCTACTAATAATCAATACTGTACCATCTCAGCATGAATTAAAATTTAGGATTAAAGTATGTTATAGATCTATGTGTTAGCTTTCCGAAACTTCAAACGGATCGCGTTTTCGTTTCCGAAAACTCCCGAAATCGCGAAAATACCGAGAACGCGTTTGTCTTTCGTATAGCTGACACTCAAATAATTCTGCATAAAGTTACAGAAAGAATTAGGCCTATTAATACATGTTTTTGGAACGCTAACTTCAATACGCTTCTTTTAAAAAAATGGGAGATTAAACTGAACTTTGATCTAGAAGTTATGATATTTCTAAGTTAGGGCTGAAATTAAAAACGTGGATAAAAATCATGACGGATTTAGGTAGTTTGAGACAAAAGAACACAAGTATATAACATAATATATCAAGAACTCACTCTCTACACTAATATATATATATATGAGACACTATAGAACACATCTCCAATACAAAAATATGAGATTAAACATGTAATAATTCATTCATACGTAACAACAACACATAGTGTGTCCAAATTTGGGATTTTCCCACATGGACACAACCACAACACAAAGGACACTCCTATGACCTCCAAATGGACACAAAATGGACACAAATGGAGATACAACCATTGGGGTCATTCCTATGGGTTCAAAATAGACCTATATGCATGAGGAAATGAAAAGGAGAAGGGATTTATACCTCCCGGTAGATCGAATCGAAGAAAAGCCTTTCCGGAGCGACACCGACACGTAGAGATTCCAAAAGGACACGAACGAGCTCCGAATCCTCCCAAACTTGGGTAGCTTCCTCCTTGGCTAGAATGGAGAAGAAAAGAAGAAGATTTGGTGGTGAAATGGAAGGATTTGGTGGAGAAATTGCTAGGGATTGCTCTCTAGAAATTTGGAGAAGAACAAGAGAGAGAGTGTGGATGAGAATAATGAAATGAACTTGAGCCTATCCTCTCCCAAAGTGGCTGGCCATATGGGGCTATTTGTTCTATTATGGTAAGGTCCAAAATGCCCCCACTAACCTATTCTATGAGTATTAGGAAAGGGCTAATTGGTTGGGGCTAAATTAGTCATTCTAAAGTCTCTAATCACACTAACCTTATCCATAATAATTAGTCTAACCTCTAACTAAAATATTTCTATCATGTGGACTAAAATTAATATCATGTGGGCCATGCCTAACTAGTGTGT
Organism: Iris pallida; assembly: GCA_029216955.1. Lineage (NCBI taxonomy): Eukaryota > Viridiplantae > Streptophyta > Magnoliopsida > Asparagales > Iridaceae > Iris > Iris pallida. The sequence goes on along the minus strand of JANAVB010042619.1, from coordinate 3,911,931 downwards.
GGGTCCCACTAGAGTCAACACTACCCCCGGGTCCCCGTTTCAAGTCGGATTGAGCTGAAATTCGAACCCGACTTAAATAATCCCAAAACAATATCATAAATAATAAAATAAATTTCAAAAATATTTCAAAAATACAAAATGACAAAAATACTCCTGTTCCTAAAAACTGGGGGTGACAAATTCCTCGAAATTAAAACCAAACAATAGTAAAATGTCAAAATCACAAGTCATAATTTTAAATAGTTTAAAAATGATTAAAAATTACCAAAAATCATAATATGAAATAATTATCAATAAATAATAATTATAATTACAAAATTTTAAAATTACCCTCATCTGGAAAACTGGGTGTTACAGGAAGAGGTCGGGGTGATGAGTTTCTGTCGGATGGAAAGGAAAGTGCGAAAATAGAAAATAAATTGGAGGGTCGCTAAGTTTTAATAGGAAAAATATATAAAATGTGTTGGGAAATCCTAGGTGGTAGAGGTTTACATAAAATAAGGGGAAAGAAGTTGGGTTGGAGTATGATTTGGTTTGGTGGAATTTGATTGCCTATTGTAAAAGATATACCAATTCTATCTCCTAGGATTTAAATTGGGTCCAAAATAAGAAAGTTGTTTGGAGTTGGTTTAAATTAGATTTGAATTAATGTGGCTGTATATTAATTTGTATAAATCAATCTAAGATATGTATAATAGGTTAGGATACCCTAGAATAGGCTCCATGGGTACCTAGTTGGACTAGTTTTAGGCCGGTAGAATTTTTGTGATCGATTTGAGTCCAATTTGTCTATAGTTTTGACTTGTGTGTCATTTGAAGATAAATAGTACATAGAAACTCAATTGAGTGACACACTAGTGACATGTGCATAGTAGGCTCAAAATGGGTCAAAACCATATATTGAGTCGTACGATTTCTATCTATATCGAGTTCCAAACTCGAGTTGGAGTTAGGGCTAAAAATTCGATTATTGTCTTAATGGCCTAAGTTGACCATAAATTGTGCAAAGTCAAAAGAAAGTTGGAAAACAAATTTAGATGGGACATGATATGTCAAACTGAAGGTGGACGTGTCTATAATTCAAATATAGAATTGGATTTGAGAAATCGATATTGATTGTGCTTTAAAATTCAAAGCTACGATAAACTACTATTATAGTCATTATTAACTTTAATATTTAAAATATCCATATAAAATAAATAAAAATAAAAATTAAAAATCAGGGGGCCTACAACCTACCCACATTAGAAAATTTTATCCTCGAAACTAAAATAATACTAAAATACAAAAATCTATAACATAAAAATAATTAAGCTAAAACTTACCGAAATTCGCGAATAGATGGGATATCGCTCCCGTATGGAATCTCCTCGCTCCCAAGTACTCTCCTAGAGAATGGTGCTTCCATACAACCCAAACTAATCTAATCTTCTGCCCTCTAAGCGTCTTCTCACTAATATCCAAGTTAACAACTGGATGCTCCTCGTATGATTGGCCGGGTCCCACTGTGATCTTGGAATGATCGACACATGACTGGGATCAGTCACATACCTTCTCAACTGTGAGATATAAAATACATCATGCACTCCTTCTAATAATGGGAGTAATGCAAGATGATATGGCACTTCTCCAACACGCTCTATTTACCAAAGGGTTACAAATCTAGAGGTAAGGCTTCTAACTTGGCTCTTACATCTTTATCTGTGACTAACCATTGAAAATTCACAATTCCTCCATAACTCCGTTAATTCTTAAACTATATACTATATTACTATAAGTTATATCACCAACTTCTATAATAGTTCACTTAGCGATCCATTTCCTTCTACCTATAAGCAATCTATACAATCCTTACAAGTATGCCTATCTGTGGGATAAATCTAGACGGCTGCGTAAACCTATTGGTCATCCTTCTAGTCCTATCCTTTGGTAGGTCATTTCAAGACTAGTCTTACCATGTATAGAGATGATCGTCCATTCTACTTAGATCTTTTTACTCTATCTAACACGCTTAGATTACTAACCATCTTGAAACTATCGTGATAATAATTCCTCTACTACGTCTAATCTAAGCCCTATCTTAGGAAAAAGATAACAAGATTCATTTTAATGATTCTATGTTTGCTTGTTGGGATTATGCTTCATACTGTACTATACTCTAACTTATGCCTTGGAGGAGTATTTATGAAATTCTACCCACCTTAGCTGCTTACATAATCCTTAAAGCATAGATTCATATCTTCTTCAAATAAAAATTTCTACAATAGTGGTTCTACACAGGCTTAGGTCCAACCTTAAATACATGGCTTACCAAGTCATTCTATTCATAACAAAACTTCCTAAAATTTACCACAATGGGGGTCCTATTTTCTTAAGGTACTATAACTAATACTAAGTTTAACATCCTAATCTCCAAAATCATATATCTAGTATTCAGCATAAATTCTATTCTTATTATCTAACAACCCTTTATGGATATGTAACTTCTAATTCATCTTATATGTTTGGCAGGTGTAAGAATGCCTATTAATCGACTAAGAGGGTTTTTCTGCTAATTTTTTTTATAGTATAGAATGCCACTATGTTCTAATTGGTCTTTCTAGTAGAGTGGTTCTACCCTACTCATACAAACGTTAGATAATCAGCATCCTAAGAAATTTTACTAACATAGCTTCTATCCTATGATAAAATATAATCAAAGCTACCTCAACTAGTCCGGGTATTGGTGGAACACCTTGTTCCTCAAATACATACATATCACAGGTGTAGTTGTTATTCCAAAAGACATCAACAAACTGGTATTAGCCGTTGCGAATCCCGAGTGCTATCCTTGGAATATCCTTTTTTCATATCGTTCCTGATAGTATCCCGATCTTAAGTCAATAGAACATACCTTTGCTCCTGACAGCTGGTCAAATCGGTCGATAGTGAACTATAACTTTGTCACGCCCCAGAACTAGAATACTGGAGAGCGGGGGCAGACACAGCCAGCTACGTATATAAAAGTGTAATCCACCTCGATATACGGTCACGGCTGTCTAGATGTATGAGAGTTTATCTACAAGCCATCAGTCTCTTATGGTCAAGAACAAGTCTAGTGTCTCAATCTTAAGCAAGTAATAATAGTTACAAGATGTTAGACCATCAGATAATCAATAGTAAGGCGTCCCATACATTTCATATACAGATGATCATGAAGCTAGTCGTACAAAATGCGATGACTAGCAAGAGTTTCAGTCATACATGATCAACCCTAGGATTTGTTAATCATGTTACAGCCCGTAGGCAGACAGTAAGTAACACGAGCTAACACTTGCTCGGCGGCTAAACGCCTCAAAAGAATAATTTTATAATAGAGCGGGAGAGCAAAATAAAACCCACTCGTTGCCAGGGTTACGTCTAGAGTTCACCATCTGGCTGAAAGGCCGAAAGATCCTCGGGTGCTGCTCCGAAATCTGGCTATACAAAACCAGCTGGGTCAGACCCTAGAAAGAGCAAGTACCACAAGGGAGGCTTCACTTAAGAACTAAAACTAACATATTAGCACATGATACATAATGGATAACAAAAAACATGAGTTAGAGAAAACATGGTAATAAACGATAAGATAACTAAAGGACTATTCCAGTAACCAAGTTACAACCAGTAAACCAAACAAGGACCGGGGTTGTAACCCTTCACCTGAACAGAACTTAGTCTCTAACCAATTATCGAATAAGTAAAGCATAACAGTAATGGGTTGAAGTAACCATGTACTGCCTTGTCTAGGCAAGACTAGACTAGACTCCATCCATCATTCACGGCCAAGCAATGAGTACGGCTTGATACTTTAACTAACTAGGGTTATCACAAGCCTAGTTACTAACAAGATGCATTGAGATGTTCCAACAGCCACAAGCCCTGCAGACTTAATCCAGGTTATCCAGTAGCAAGTTGAGAGAGTTTGATTAGGTGACTTAGGGGTGCAACATATGACAATGTGCTGGAAATATGTCCTATTCGACGACAGGCTACAAGTCCAATTAAAGCGCCCAGATAACGGGACTGCCTGTAGCTGAAAAATCTCTTCATGGACTACTTGATCAATCTAGTCATTATCCTAATCAGATTCAGTATGAATCTCTGATCGTGGTAACCAGAAATCCATATCCTAGACATGATGCAAGACGAGACATGTAGCTTATACAAGCACAAACACCTACGATGTCAAGACAAGAGTCACTTAGCAAGTCAAAATAGCCGTCGCAACAGCATATCAAGATTATCATGTTAGGTTACTTATCAAGTCAAGAGTGCGTCACAACGGACCACCATCAAGAATTATCATGTCAAGTTACTTGTCAAGAGTGCACCACGACGGGTCACTATCAAGAATTATCATGTTACTTGTTACTTGTTAAGAGTACGCCTTAACAGGCCACTATCGTGTTCTATCCTTACATTATCATGAATGAGAGAAACTTGCATAAAATAGCAAGTAACATATTCTTGAAGCCAAGGAAAAGATCTACAACTTTTATGGTTTGAGTTTTTCAAGATTTTAGCTACAAAACAGCTCAAAGAGGCAAAAACAGTCATTTGGAGTGACCTGAGCGCAAGTTGCGCGAGCAAAACTGCCCATGGCGCACGTTGCGCACAAGCACGACGCACGTTGCGCGCGAGCAAAATCGCCCACGGCGCACGTTGCGCACAAAAACGGTGCGCGGGCGCGCGGTAAAAAATTACGCGGGCGCACGTCCGCGCAAGTTGTACGTTGCGCGCGGGCAAAATCGCCCACGGTGCACGTTGCGCGCAAGCACGGTGCGCGGGCGTGCGGCAGAAAATTGTGCGGGCACACATATGCGTAAGTTGCACGTTGCGTACGGGCAAAATCGCCCACGACGTACATTGCGCGCAAGCGTGACGCGCTGCAGAAAATCGCGCGGGCGTGCAGCCACGCAAGTTGCACGTTACGCAGGCAAAATCGCCTACGGCGCACGTTGCGCGCAAGCACGGTGCACGGGCGTGCGACAGAAAATTGCGCGGGCACGCGACCGCGCAAGTTGCACGTTGCGCGCGGGCAAAATCGCCCATGGCGCATGTTGCATTCAAGCATGGCGCACAGCGCGTGGCAGCGAAGACACTTTGCGCCGCACTGTTCATCGTCCCGACAGCACCAAAAGGTGTGAGGAACCCATGAACACGAAAATGGCATAACTTGTTCATACGAAGTCAAAATCAAGCGGTTCAAAAGCCAAAATTGGGTAGAATTGAATTCTCTACAACATGGAACCATTAGATCTAAAAAATAACCAAGTTTTAGAGATCAAAACCAAGAAAAACCGAGAAAGTTACAAACTTAGATCTACAAGAATCTATCCATCAAATCCAAAAATGTCAAGTTCTAAAGAGGCTTAGAATCAAGTACGGAAGAGAATGGAACAATAAAACTTGAGATTCATCATAAAGCAAGTTGCACTTGCCTAGGACTTGGTAGGCAGGAGGAGCAAAATGGAGAAGATGAAGAAGTAAATGTAAATAATAGAGGAGAGAGAAGGAGTTGGTTTTTATACAAATTCTTTTCATCTCAAACTAAAACAAACCAAGCCAATCCAAGTCAAATTGAACCGAACCAAATTAAATTAAACTAAGTCAAGATTAAACCAAGACTAGGCTAAGCAAGACATGTCTAATTACGGTCCACCTGACAAATGTCAGAAATCAGCATACGTATACTGAAAATACGTACAACGAAAAACGGGAGTGACAAACTTTGAGTTATACCAGAGCGATCTTGCTCTTCAAATGATCAATTAATCTAAAGATGGCAACCACCTACTCATTCTAAGGCATAAACTATCTATCAATATTTTCTAAGAATGAGACTAGCTAATCTCTAAAGTCATGATCTAACTTATATTACCTTAGAGGTCATATATCTCGATTTTAACCATTTTACCCACTTCTATGGCTTCGGTTTTCTCCAATCATCTCTCCTAATAATATGGTATTTTTACGCTAAAATGTGGTCTGCAATGTCCTAACCCTTCAATGCTTGTCTACTAGGTAATGGGCATCTGCTAATGCTAGACAATGCTTATATATGATACCTTGATAACCACTTACCTATCGACTAATCTTCTAGTCATGGTTGTTAATAGGTCTTTTCAAGCTATTCCTCATATGTATATAGTAGTATATCTAGTCTAATGTCGTCTTTGCCATTCTTCGAACAAATATTCCTAGATCGACACCATGGCTCTACCTATCATCACGCATCATTTTGATTCATTCCCTTGATAAGAATCTCCCTAGTAATGGTCCTTCAGGTTACTATCCGAGGTACTTTACATATGCATACCATCATGTTTTCTATCTCCTTCAATAAATATTTTATAAACCTTATTGCAACCTTAAAATTGTTTTTAAGGATTCTATAGTACCTTGTCGAATCATCCTATCCATAACAGGACTTTTAAATTCCTTCAACTACAGTCTTTTATGGGGGCGATCACATTCTAATTAGGAAACTGCATCTAACTCTAAAATTCTATCATATATTCCATTAGTCACTTTATTCATTGTGATTGAGAAATATAACTTGCCTTCCTTACTAATCCTCACTTAACCGTGCTATACCTCTAGCCAATCTCTATATCATAGGTGGATGGTAGAATGGGTGTAGCCTATTGATACTAGAATCTCCCGTTAGGGATAAATCTCCTATAAGAATTTTATTTTTCCAGTCTGATCTACTCGGTCTATCTAGTTGAGGCGTCTATCCAAACCCTTACTACCTTAGATAACTAGTTCCCTTTTAACACACTTCTATCAACTACGTTCTATCAAACGATGAAATATAATTCAAATGGTTCATCAAGCACGAGTACTCGACCTTCCAAAATAGGGAAAGATGAAAGTTCAAGACAAAGAGTTCAAGAAAGATGACCGAATACAATTTTTGTGTTCCAAGGGCGATAGAGAAAATAAAAAAATCAAAACAATTGTGGATTGAGATCCTAATATACTATCCCATCGCAGGCTCGCTCGACACAGTAACGTAACCAAAACAATTTTCTCTGACCTGCACGTACCACCACAAAAGCATGTAACATCCCAGTACCAAAATACGTAGAACTGGGAGACCGTATACATGCCAGCTACGTATTGAGAGGACTCTGACCCAGCTCGAGTACGTAAAGCTGTATAGTAACGACCAACTATCTATACCAATTAATATCTCTATGTCTCAATCCTTAGAAATACAGAATACAAGAATGAACAAGATATAACATAGTGTGTGTAACTACCACATTTTCGAAATAGAGGTAATTTTGTCATTTCATAATTATAATATATTGTAAATAATTATTTAAGAATATTATGTGTATTTATTTATTTTTGTTGTGTTAGGTGATACAGTTAGTGGCTAGCCTAATTGTCAGACTTGTGTTAGTATACCGGTTAGCCTAGCCACAAAACTAGCGCCCGATAATTAGCATGACACGACTCATAAACTAACTTATTAGACTAGTTCCATTAGGCTCATTAGTCATGACCAATTAGATAAATTAGAGGTTAGACTATTGATCGAAATAGGTCTAAACCTTTCTATGCACTTAATTAGTCATATGACAACTATTAGAGGGCAACCTAGGAATTTTGTATTAACCTAAACTAGGGTTTACATGGCCGACCATGAGAGGGGGCTTCATCACTTCATTTATTTCATTCTCCATAGCCTCTTCTTTCCAAATTCTGTTCTCTTTCCATTAGGAGTTATTCCTCCATTAAATCCTTCCAAACCTCACCCATTCTTCTATCTATTCCTCTCATTCTATCTACAAGAAAGAGTCTAGAAGGAGCTTGGAGACTAGGAGTGTTCTGTTCTTTTACAATGTAAAAGAACAAGGAGCAAGGAGAGGAGTTCACTTGCTAGGAGCTACATGTCCGGATCGTGTCCATTTGGCTATTTATTGAAAATTCATCTCCCAATAGGTATAACCCTCTCTTTTCTTGTTTTCTAGACTCTATTTGTGATAATAAATCTCTAGGAATTCACCCATGGAATGACTACCCATAGAATGAGTTTTGAGACATTAATGAGTCTCTATTTAAAAGTTAGAGTGAGTTTTGTGCCATTTTGAAAGAATTTCGAGAATGACACCCCAATTGTTTGACACTAGATTTGATAGGTGTAACTAGTGTAGATTGGGTAGTGTGTGACTTTTTCGTGTCCACAAATGGATACGTGTAGGTCGTGTCGTGATATGGTAGGACACGAGACCAATTTGGAAGGTTTTTTGGGCTCCTACACATGTGGTGCACTTGCTCTATTACACATGACACTAGCTTAGAAATGCCCTAATTATGTTCTAGTATATATTTTAGGCTTGCCTATGAAGTTGGTAGGATTCGGACAAGGTTTGATAGAGTATCTTGGGCCTATCGTAAGCTTGTGCACCAAGTGTTCGATACATGTCCTCATAGGAATTTTTGTGTCCCATTCGAGTCGAGATTTGGGGTACATGTCCTAAATAGGATACGTGGTGATCTCATGATACGCACGGTTAGATTTGGGTGTGTGTATCTACCTCTATGTATATATATATATATATATATATATATATATATATATATATATATATATATATATATATGTGTGTGTGTGTGTGTGTGTGTGTGTGGTGTCATTCTTATGGTAGGAAGATCATGTGTATCATGTGTGTGTCTTGTTGTATAGGGTCAACTTGGGATGTGTGTCATAGTGCATCAATGAGTTAGCTTGTGTGTGTATATGTGTATTATATATATGTATATATATATATATATATATATATATATATATATATATATATATATATATATATATTTTGTGTATATATATGTATATAGTGCATCAATGAGTTAGCTTGTGTGTGTATATGTATATATATATATATATATATATATATATATATATATATATATATATATATATATATATATATATATATATTTTTTTTTTTTTTTTTAACAAACGGAATTTATTGAATGAAAGGCAGGTAAACGAACTACACGACTGGGTCCACACGGAAAGACCAGCCACACAGGGCGCCAAAACACACAGCCAAAACACACCCTGGCCCACACTGAAAACACAAACGAAATTCGAAAATCAAAAGAAGCACACATCCCAAGCGGGGGAGGGGGCACGTGTCGGAGCAACACGAGGCCCGAGGGGGTCTGCGCTCCGCGCGAGGCCCGAAGGGGAGAAGCCAGCCCGAGGCAGGGCACGTGCCCACGCGCGCAAGGCCCGAGGATGGGGCTGCACAGCACCCAAGGGGGGTTGGTCCACGCGCGCGGCTCGATGGGCGCGGGGCCCAACGGGGGGGCGGACCGAGGCAACCCTCGGGGCTCCCGCTCGCAAGCCGGAGCAAGAGGGGGTGGGGCCAACCACCGCGGCGGCAGGGGAGACCACGGCCGCCAAGGGGGGCTGGGCCCTGGCGAGGGAGAGCGAATACGGCCGAGGGCTAGGGGACGGGGGAGACGAGCCGACGGAGGAGGCGGATAGGCCAGCCGATACGGGGGGGGGGAATCGGCCACCGGGGGAGAGACTGATGGGGGCGGCGGAGAGGAACCGCCAGGAAGGGGCGGGGAGAACCGCCGGTAGGGGAGGCCGGCGCAAGGGAGGAAAAGGGGGGGGGGAAGCCACGGTAAAGGCGGAGAGGAGGAGCTGGGCCTCGGGCGAGGCGGGGGAGGGTGACCACCATCGGCCGGGGAGGAGGGGATCACCACCAGCTGGGGAGAAGGGAGGAGGGGGGGACCACGTCGGGAGGGACGTCCGCTGCGGAGCGCGACCGCCGTCCGGGGGCTGCGCGCAGACCGCGCTAGGGGTGGCGACTCGCACCGATGGAGAGAAGGACCGCCTCTATATATATATATATATATATATATATATATATATATATATATATATATATATATATATATTGTGTGTGTAAGTAAATTATGTGTGTCTAAGTATAAAAAAAAAGTACAGATATATAGATGGGCATATATGTCAATATGTGTATATGCATTGGGGTGGATAGGTAGATAGATGTGTATGCGTGAAGTTGTGTGTGTATCATGTGTAAATGGACTTTTTAATGGTACCAGTTGGTACAAAATTATAAAGGGAAAATTTAGTGTTGTGCAGGCAAATAATATGAGGGCTAGTACCATATAGAGTAGAAGGGGGCATATAGGATCAATCGGTCCCAAGAGTTTGGGAAGTCCAGTCCAACAATAGTTAGTAGTAGTATCTACAGCAGGTGGAGAAAAAGGGATTAGTAGCTTAGTATGTGTGTCACGACCCATAACCGCTTTTTGGATGCAATTGTGTGCGCAAGTCCAGCCTACGCCATGGTATCGACGGTAGTATGCTGTCTAGCCACAATGCTAAAAATCACATAAAATATAACTTTATTGCTTATTCACATTGCTATATTAATTACAATATTTACAAGATTTATATTTGAAGAATTTACAAGTCTCACAAAATAAAACAGAACAACTAATCTATCTAACTAGTCTTCTAGGTTGTCTTTCTAACATACCCATGTCTTTCCCAAAGGTCCAAAGCGTAATATAGCAGGTGATAATCTAAAAAATGTTGGTTTCCAGTCAAGAATGGCGCGAGTACATTCTAACATCAGTTCCAATAATTGACAAAATCTATAAAACAGTAAATTATACTGAAATACATGATGGAAGGATTAAACAGAGAATTATGGTATGAAACATGTGAGTAAAAGCAGGAGAACATGGTAACAAAGACAAGAAAGTAACAGTAATACACGATTGAAACAGAAACATTAATATATGGCAAGACTGCATCTAACTAGTGAGTTGAAATACCACTTCGACATGTAAACGGCTAAGGGATAAATCCGGCACCCCGCACGTGAAGTGTGCGACTGCTATCAGACACGAATAGAGAAATAAGATATTTCTGGGTATATTTACATGTCTACTAGAATATTTTCTCGTTCGACTAGTACTCATGAATTCAAACGGGTCATGAACATGGTAATACATCAAGTCACGAAAAATAACATGCAAAGAATCCATAACTACCTCATCGTGTAACTATCGTGTCGAGAATCAACAAAAAAATCAATATAAGATGATACTAAATATACGAGTCATAGAAGTTATCAAATATAAAAACTATCAGAAATGTAGTTACCTGGGGTCCTTTGCTGCTGATACCGATAATACTATCGTGTTCGGAATAGTCCAGTTGGCTAGGGGTAGCATGCAAAACCAACAACATCCAACCACTCAGTGAGCTATTAGAGTCAAACGCCCGTAATTGTCTCTGGTTGCTGAAATAAATATCATGAACATTTTTGGTATAAAAGATATGTCTAAAACGGCCTACCCAAAAGTCCAATTCTTGATACAGGGGCAAAATCATAATTTTGGGTAAAAACGATATCTGCCGCTGAACCCGCTTTGTACCAAAAAATGTGCCAGTGACTACGGTCTCTAAAGTCATCAAACTATATGTATATGGGTCCGGTTTGACGATATGAACCCAACCGTATGTCCGAAGTTGAATTTCGGCAGGTTGTGCACAAATTCGGCCGTTGGATCGGGTCGCATGCCCGCCAAATTAGCGTTCCGGTCGACCTTCTCAGGATCGGACCAAACTTGGCTCACAGGAGCATAAAGATGACACGGTCCTGTTGCGTAAGTTTTGTCTCGAGATGACGAACGTGCACGAAGTTATGGGCTACTTTACGAAAGGGCCGATACGTGATATCTCGACGGATACGTCTCAATTTCGTCACGTACACACAGCAAAATCGAGTCTCGTCGAATCTCACACGTCCGCAACATCCGTATGTATCTTTTGATGCTCACGGATTGCGATGAAGTCACCCGGTTTGTCATGGCGCATGTCGTATCCGTAAATTTCTATTTTTGAAAACATGGTTTAATATAGTTTTTCTTGATTTTGGAAAACAGTTTTCTTAATGCACAGGGAATCAATTTAAAGACTACAAAACGTTTTGCAGCCCTGCAGATTTTCTATAAGTTTATCCAGATTGGTTTTTAAAACTCGTAACATATTGGTTGCAAATTGACGAGAAATAGGGGTGTTCATGTCTCGAAAATCGGTTGTTCGATAGTAGTTTTTCCCAAAATTTTAAGAATTATCACTCACTGCACAGACCAAACTAACTAAATCTATTTGAAAAGGATAGAAGAGGGTTAACTAGCTACAGTTAGCAATTTACGGATAAAATTTTCATTAATCGAGTAGGGAGAAAAGTTACCGCGAAGTAGCATGAATTGTTGTTGCATCTGCTGCTGCTGCTGCTGCTTTCATGCGCGGCCGTGCTTCTCGGCGGCCGGCGACGGCTCCGGCGTGCGTCAGGCTGCGCACAGACGTCAGGGTGCGCTTCTGGGGGTCGGGGTCGTGCGAGAGGGGTTGGGGTTTATTTAGAGCTAGGGTTTAGAGTTTCTCCCCTTCTCTCTCTCATTACTTATATACTATTAGTGGGGGTCGGGTTCAAATAGATCGCGGCTTTGGCAGTACTGTTCCCTATGGGAATAGTATCCAAAGGTTTTTTTTCCCTATCTTTCTATATATCCAAATCTAACCATATATAATTATCTCCGTATAAGTCAATATATATCTCTATATATATATATTTTTTCTCTCTCTCTCTCTCTCTCTATATATATTTTTTTTTCTCTCTCTCTCTCTATATATTTTTCTCTCTCTCTCTCTATATATATATATATATATATATTTTTTTTTTTTTTTCTATATATATATATATTTTTTTTTTCTATATATATATATATATATATATATATATATATATATATATGTATATATATATATATATATATATATATACAAGCAAGATTTAGAGAATAACCTAAACAAAATAATATTTATATATATTTATTAAATCTAATTACTGAAATATATAACTAAAATCTTTGGGTATATATATAAGTATTTTGTCTGCCTATTATGAATATATTTATACACAAATATATATAGCCTAATATATATAATATTATAAACAGATTTCTATACACTCATGTACAACTAAGGAAATACTCTTGACATATATTAACACATTCTCACAATTAATTATCCATTTAAAATCATATAACCTTTATATTATATAACCATTAATTAGAAAATAATTATTAGAAAATTAAAATAAAATATGTAATTATAAATATAGAATAAATACCTACATGGACGTCTTTGTGCACAATACATGCCTACATGGGCTCGAGTTTGGTTCGGGTCCAGTTTGACTAGTTTAGCACAATCAGATCTCCTAAAAAGTCAATAATCTAATAATAAATAATTAAGGACACTGCTATGGCTAGGCCTTTCCTAGCATGACTAATACACTAGTAAAAGCACACGACTACACTATCTGTGCCAAAATTTATCGACATCTTGTACTATAAAACTTAACCATGACTAAGACCTTCTACAATTAACTACTTTAGAAAAATATTTATAAATTCCATAAATCCCTATTTAGGTCAAATAAATAATAAAATATATATTTCAAAATTTTGGGAAGAAGGATTACAAATCTACCCACCTTAGAAATAAATTCGTCATCAAATTTAAATAGAATAGGCAAGAAAATAATATGAAGCATTGAACAAAAAGATAACAAAGCAGAATTATTTTTTTTTAGTTTCTATCAAAATAATATAAAGTATATTATTATAACTCAAATCTTATTTTAAACAATTAGTCATCCTAGTAATTTGAATATAACGACATCATCAAGAAAATTTTGTATATATATAATCAAAATCTTATTTAAACATTAATGGAAAACTTTTACAACTATTTTAGAAACCAAAAATTGAACAACATATTTTATAATTCCAAAAATTCGAGAACATATGTTTTTAGAAAAATTAAATAGCATTTTCAATCTATAAGTTTTAATTGCTTTTTGAAATGCAAAAATAATAGCAAAATAATCTTTGATCATTTCAAGAGAAAGTATTTCTAATCATGATGTTCAAACAAAATAAATAGTTAGAAAAATAAAGATTTGCAAATCGGGAAGTGGGCTTACAAATCTACCTACCTTAGAAAAATTTTGTCCTCGAAATTTCAAAGAGAACGATTAGATATGACTAAGAATATAATCAAGAAATAAAATTTCAATCGATATGAATAAGAACAACAATTTATATATTCAAGAGAATGATATAATTTCTGATCAAATTAGTCACACGTAATCACGAATAAAAACCAAAATAATAAACAAAAGAAAAAATGCGATTCTGCACGATCAAAATATACTATGATTGAGTCACGGTCAAATTTTGTTTAAGAATGATCAAAGAATTTGGTTTAGCACGATTGATCGTTTATGCACGATTAAAATATGACCAAATTATATGGACAAGGATCTAATCAAGGTCAAATTCTAAGCATGTTTAAGGATATAATCGAAATAGGATTAGCTAAACTAGAAAATTTATTAGGCACGACTAACCGGTATCAAAATTATATAGGCATAATCAACCATCAAAATTTAGTCAAAGTCAAAACATGGTTAAAATCACTTAGATACAACTAAGATGCAGTCACAATCTTGGTTATTCATGCAATTCATCCAAGCATGATGAAAATTAAAAAGTTGGTATGAGCATGAACATGATCAAAATAGTTATGATCATAGTGGAATAAAATCTAGATATTAGCAATAATGGAGTTTGAAATATAGGCACGACTATAACTATAGTTAAATAGTTTAGTCACGATAAAAGTTGTTTAGGAACAATCAAAATTCAAATTCGTTTGGCACGATTAACTCGTTTAACTATTTAGGCAAGAATATTTAGGCACGATTACCGAATAAAATCTAGAAATATACGAATTGACTCGATCGAAACATAATAAAAATAGTCTAGTCGCGACCAAAAGTCGTAAGGATGATCCTAATCAAAATCATTTTTAGCATGATTCATTTATGTAGGCATGATCATAGAATCATAATCTAGGTGCGATTATGAATCTAGTGGAATAGGGAATTAAAATATAGTTATAGGTTTTAAATGAGGAGGAACCAAATGATGACTCGACGAATAGAAGGTAAGAACGAAATATAAGAAGGGAATAACTACAAGCTTTACTTATAATACGATAATAAGAAGTAGGTTATCAAATCAGTTTGGAGTGAGAGTGCAAGATTTTGCGAATTATGAAAAATTAATAGTCGTATGCCAAAAAACGATATAGCCTCTATGGTATTCGAAAATCGTATGCATATCTGAAGTCGTTTCACCGAGAATTCATGTCTCCCTAGTGTACATCTGGTTGCAGTAAATCCTTGGTATCATGACTCAAATATTGGTATGATATAGAATACTCTATCGACTCTATCCAATACTGACATAATAATTCAAAGATTAAATAGGACAACCAAGGCATAGTTTTAATAATATTTGACAACCCATGCATACCTGAAATTACTTCAACTTAGGAGTCATGCCTCGCCAGTATGCTACTGGCTGCAGTGAACCCACAGTCTCTATAAGTCAAGTAAATGGCGACAATGTGCTTCTGTCTTGCCATTATAAGTCACTGATCATTCTTTCAACTATATCAATAAAATTTTAAAGGAGCTTCTAAAATGCTTAAACAAATTGATCGTGATAGAGAAAGTTAGAAATTCAAACAAATTAATTATGATAGAAAAAGTGTATGTATCTGTCCTTGAAGTGAAACTATCAGTTCTGAAATTCAAACGATTGATTAGGAAGAAAATGATCGAAGACAAGAGAAATATAAACTTTTATTTCTATTTCTCTAATATTCAAGATCGAGGGAAAAACATATATATATATATATATATATATATATATATATATATATATATATTTTATAAATATATATATATATATATATATATATTTTTTATAAATATATATATATATATATATATATATATATATATATATATATATATATATATATATATATATATATATATTGAATTACTACAAACTAACTCGAAATAGATATATGGATAATGGATCATGTTAGGCTCAAAATTCAATAGATGGAAATAGAACATCTACTCTTAGAAAAATAATTACTAGGGCCAATGGAAACTAAATAAGCAATACGGGCCTTATGATATGATAATAACGTTTAGATGAGGTAGAAAAGATAAATTGATCAAATTATCAAGGTTAGGAAATGGGTCCTAGGAAGGCCTAATTTACCAAGTGAAGGTCTACCCACCTTAGATCCCACCATCGTATCAAAACACATTGGTATATCCCTCTATATAAATTCTCAAGTTATTAATAGGGTTTAGAATTCAATGTATCATTGGCTAAATCATATGGCCTACTAAGCAACCTTAACTACCCAACAGTCAAATCGAATAAGGAACTCCTAGTCCTAATAATTCTCCTAAAATCAAATTAATCTTAATTGTGAATGAGCATCCTAGTCGTAGTCTCGTAGTAGTACGACTAATAAGATACTACCACAAGTTCACAATTTTTGAAGACTGACCTACATGGGCCATCAAAAAAAACTTGTCACGAAGATGACCAAAAAGTTCGCAAAAAATCGTTTGTTGGATTGGATCGTGGGTCTGCCAAATTAGCGTTCCGGTCGACCTTTTCAGAATCGGACCAAACTTGGCTCACGGGACCACAAAGACGACACGGTCATGTTGGTACAAGTTTTGTCTTGAGATGACGAACTTGTACGAAGTTATGGGCTAGTTTGCAAAAGGGCCGATACGGGATATCTCGATGGATACGCCTCGATTTTGTCGCACACACACAGCAAAATTGAGTTCCATCGAATCATACACGTCCACAACATCCGTACGCGACTTTCAATACTTATGGATTACGACAAAGTTGCCCAGTTTTTGGAGCACACGTCGTATCGATAAATTTTTATTTTTAAAAATAGGGTTTAATGTGGTTTTTCTTGATTTTGGAAAATAGTTTTCTCAATGCACAGGGAATTAATTTAAAGACTACAAAAAGGGTTTTACAGCCCAATAGGTTGTCTACAAATCTCTTCAGATCGATTTTTAAAACTCGCAACATACTGGTTGCAAATTAACGAGAAATAGGGGTGTTCACGTCTCAAAATCTGTTGCTTGACAGTAGTTTTCCCCAAACTTTCAGGAATTATCACTCGTTACACAGACCAAACTAACTAAATCTATTTGAATAGGTTAGAAGAGGGTTAACTAGACTACGCGTAGAAATTTACAAATAAAATTTTCATTAATCGAGCATGGAGAGAAGTTACCAAGAAGTAGCATGAGTTGTTGTTGCATCTACTGCGGCTGCTACTGCTTTCGCGCGTGGCCGTGCTTCTCGGTGGCTGGTGACGGCTCCGACGTGCGTCAGGCTGCATGCAGACATTGGGGTACGCTCTTGCGGGTCGGGGTCGTGCGAGAGGGTTGGGTTTTGTTTAGAGCTAGGTTATAGAGTTTCTCCCCTTCTCTCTCTGTCTCTCTCTCGTTACTTATATACTATTAGGGGGGTCGGGTTCCAATAGATCGGGGCTTTGGCAGTACTGTTCCTTGCGGGAACAGTACTCCAAAGGACTTTTTTTTCCTATCTTTCTATATATCCCTATCTAACCATATATAATTATCTTCATATAAGTACATATATATCTATACATATATATATGCATGTATGATATATATAGATATACACACCATATAATATATGTACAAGCAAAATTTAGAGAATAACCTAAACAAAATAATTAACATATATATATATTTATTAAATCTAATTACTGAAATTTATAACTAAATCTTTGGGTATATATATAAGTATTTTATTTGCCTATTATGAATATATTTATACACAAGTATATATATAATATTATAAATAGGTTTCTATACGCACTTACAGCTAAAAAAATACTCTTGACATATATTAACACATTATCATAATTATTTATCCATTTAAAATCATATAACCTTTATATTATATAACCATTAATTATAAAATAATTATTAGACAATTAAAATAAAATACAAAATTATAAATATAAAATATATACCTATATGGACATCTTTGCGCACACTACATGCCTACATGGGCTCGGGTTTGGTTCGGGTTCAGTTTGACTAGTTTAACACAATCAGATCTCCTAAAAAGTCAATAATCTAATAATAAATAATTTAATCGTATATAGGGTTAATGTTGCAACTTTGATTGGTTTTTCTAGTAAGGATACTACTATGGTCAGGCCTTCCCTAGCATGGCTAATACACTAGTCAAAGCACACGACTACACTATCTGTGCCAAAATTCATCGTCATCTTGTACTATAAAACTTAACCATGACTAAGACCTTCCACAATTAACTACTTTAGAAAAATATTTATAAATTCCATAAATCCCTATTTAAGTCAAATAAATAATAAAAATATATATTTCAAATTTTGGGAAGAGGGGTTATAGTGTGGCAGCAGTAAAAAGGGGATAATGGTTGTTCTGTGTAGCCATAGGTAGGTCTCTGTGCCTATAGGCAGTGAGGGGTAGGTATCAGCCATGTGTGAACCTGTGTGCACCATACGGGTAGCAGGGAGTTCTTCTCCTTGTAGTAGCTTGTTGGTGGGTCTATTGCGATCGACAACCTGTCTTTGGTCTGTATAGATTGGAAGAGTGTGCTTTGCATATGATTATGCCAATGGAGAATTGATTCGTCTCTTGCTATATCATTACTGCTAGATGAATGTACAAGTCTATCCTATATTTATCTAAACCAGTCCGTGTCAATGAATATGTTAGCATGTAGATCTCAATTTGTTTTTTAGAGAATATAGATCCCAAGGCCTCACAAAAATCCTTCCTCACGCAGCAAATGATGTAAATTCTTCCACTGTACAGATCATACCTTGCTTTGTTCGGGATAATCTATGACTAGCAGTATGTAAGCTCACCTAGGTCTTGAATATTAGACTTCATATGCTTTATCACCTTGTCAAATCCCTCCTTATCATTACCTGTGCTTGGGTTAGAAAGTGATTAGAGAGTCCTATGTGACAGGTATGAGAGTGAGGGAGTTAATTCCTTATGTGCACAGTAGAAGGGGATCGCAGGAAAGAGGCTACAACAGAGCAGAGCCTCCCTGCAGCAGGCAGTATAGGCCCCTATTTGGCTTGGGTTGGCCTTTGGCTACCTTGCCTTGGGCCTGTGTAGGCAAAAATTGCCATCAGCAATAGTATGCAGGTGTCTCTTACATTAGGGTAACTCTAGGATTGGTACCAATGTGTATCAGCGAAGGAAAAAACATAGTGGTGATGTAAGTTAGGGATGTATGAGGATGGGTATTAGTGTATCAGTTGTGTGCTCACATATATATGTGCATGTGTATAACATGTATGCCTGTGTAAATGACAGTAAGCATTAGGCAGTGGCAAGAGAAGGATAGGGCAGTAGGTTATGGTGTGGTAGGGTAAATGTATGGAGTATGATTAGTAAGGGATGATACATCATGGTATATTGTGATAGAGTAAGGTGTGCTAGTATAAACATGTAAGGCATGATGGTATCATAGCTAATTAGAAATAGTAATAGATATCATGATAGAGGATTACATCTATATGTTTATATATAGTTTATTTATAGGATATGCATATAGGTACATGTGTGTGTGTGTGTGTGTGTGTGTGTGTGTGTGTGTGTGTGTATATGTGTGTGTGCGTGTGTGTGTGTGTGTGTGTGTGTGTGTGTGTGTGTGTGTGTGTGTGTGTGTGTATAAAATATATATATATATGGATACATGTGTGTGTGTGTGTGTGTGTGTGTGTGTGGTATATATATATATATATATTATATATATATATTATATATTTTATATATATATATATATTATATATATATATATATATATTTTATATATATATATATATATATATATATATATATATATATATATATATATATATATATATATATATATATATATATATATATATATATTTTTTATTTTTTTATATGTGTGTGTGTGTGTGTGTGTGTGTGTGTGTGTGTGGGTGTATATATATATATATATATATATATATATATATATATATATATATATATCTATATATATATATATATATATATATAAGCTCCCCATGGAAGAGACACCAGGCGTCTGCGCCCCCCACTCCCGGCAGGCTCCGGTCGCCTTCCTGCGGCTTAGAGGCTCTTTCCGGCGCCCAGGTACATATGGATACATATGTGTGTGTTGTGTGTATATATATATATATATATATATATATATATATATATATATATATATATGCCTAGGTGCCTTTAAAGGCAATCGTATATATATATATATATATATATATATATATATATATATATATATATATAAATATATATATATATATATATATATATATATATATATATATATATATATATATATATATATATATATATATATATATATATATATATCCCCGAGCTCCCCATGGAAGAGACACCAGGCGTCTGAGCCCCCTACTCCCGGCTGGCTCCGGCCGCCTCCCTGCAGCTTGGAGGCTCTTTCCAGCGCCCAGGCCAGCTCCTCAACCTCCAATGCCCCCTCTCCGATGCTCCCCCCACCCGTCTTTCCTCGTATCCCAGCTTGGTCATGGTAGATTGTACTTCGGTGGAGTCCCCGAGATGTGGACTTCATGGCCGGCTCCCCCACCCTGGAGTAGAGGCCCCCATGGCCCCGTCCACATCGGGCCGCCACCACCCTCGTCCAACGGCCCCCTGGCCAGCAGATCTTCTGTTCTTAGTGGACTTGTTGGCCGCTCCGGCCGCCGACACCCCCTCTTCCCCCCTCCTCCGTCCGTATCCTCGCCCTCCCGTTGGCTTTCGACTGCTTCGACCCCCCCTCCGACCTCCGTGCAGTCCTCTGCTGGTGGCACGATCCATGTCTCCAGCCTCGAACATGGCGAGACCCCCTCTTTGGGCCGCGTGCCCAACGATTTTCGCCCGTCCCACTTCCATTCAAATTTAAATTCAAATTCAAATTCAAATTTTGCTTTCCCCCAGCATTGGTGCCTTTCCCAACTGATCGACCTGTTGGCGCAGGTCAGATGGCGCCAGTGGACCTTGCGCCACCTGTGGGTGCCTTCTTAGGCACGCCACCTACTTTTCTTGCTGTTCGGCCTTTTGGTGCGGATCATATGGCACCTGCGGGCCATGCGCCACCTATGGGCGACTTATCAGGCACACCATCTGGTCTCGTGGCTCTGGTACACGCACGCACGTATGTCGTGCCTAGTGAGATCCACGGCATACTTGACGCGCCCTCAGTAGGCGCCTATCTTCTGGAGGGTGCGTCAGCAGGTGGCCCCCCTCTCGTTGAGCCACCCTTCCCACCTCGCTCTATTGTGACGCGTTGTCATGTGTGCGCAACCTGTGCTTCGAGCGCTCAGCGCATCCCCCTTCTGCCGCGCCACCTGAGTGTTGGTTCCATCAGGATTTGGCACCTTTCTTCCTTGGCGCAGGGCCTTCCGGACACCCCCCGACCACAAATAAGTACAAGAACATGAAAGTACAAGAGCACATGATATCGTGTCATATCGTGTCATCAAGAGAAGTACAAGAGATGAATGTAAATGCACAAGACCATAGAATGTACTTGCCTTGCTCCGGGTGATCAAGGGTAGTGAATAAAGCTGAATGACCTCCTGGTTTTAGTACAAGTTGGTTAGCATAAATGCCAACAATGCTAACCTAGTTCTCTTATTTAGCTAGAAGCTTAACTAGCAAACTTAACTACAGTCCTTTTAGTAATTTAAGATATCTATAATGGTAAAGAGGTAAATTATCAATTTGTTTAGAACATAATTGTCTTAAAATAAAATTAGCTTGTTCAATATTAATTGGAACTAAATCTTAAGTTTGATCAAATAACAGTAGCATGCAATTTCAGGCAGTTATCACACGACATCTTATTTAGGAAAAGTCCTAAAGTATCATAGTTATAACAAAATGTATTCATAACTGAATTACTGCTCCAATCCAGATCACCCTTAGCCCATTGATTAAAACACATCCATCCACTCTAATGTTAAATCAACCCATCATAGTCCCAGTAGGCCGCGTCCATTTCACCATGGCCTAACCCCCAAGTTTAACAAAGTCTAAAATACATAGGCCAACTTACCACATAACACAATTTCTATTAAAGTGTTCATACACCTGAAAGTATGGCCCAAGCCATTAATAATTTAGCAACTTGGAAACAGTAGAATCTGGAAGGAACACTATCTCTAGAAGAAATCAACCACAGTACTAGACAACCCAAGTTACAAACCCAACCAGCCCAAATACAGATTCTAACTCAATATAATGCTCATACAAAAATATATAAAAACTCAGCAAAATAACTTAGGCCCAACACTCTACTCTACTGTACTAAATTTAAACATAAAGGCTATACCCTCTCTCTTCTGCAAATGCAATACAAACCGACTCCAACACAACCTGTGTCCCATCTGCTCGAGGAACCCGACATCCCTACTGGACACAACTCAACTGAGTCAATGCTAACTGGATACGAACCTACAGCAGACACAAACGCAATGCTGGGACATAATACTTGCTATGAACACAAGCTATGTTCGAAAAACATAATCCACGTCAAGAACAAGGCTCGAGTAAAGATCAAAATCCAACCTGTCGGGATTGATCGATCAAGAATATGATGCTGCTACCAAAGCGAAGCTAAATTGCTGCTTGCCGAAAGTTCACTCCTTGTCAGTGCTGGTTCAGACATAAAAACAAATGGTTTGTGAGCAAAATTCCTAGGAGAACGATCGAGTCGTGCTTGTTCAATCCGATCAAAAAAATTGTAGAAACAAGCAAAAGGGGATTCAAAGCGTATACTTACAATCAAGAAGAATCGAATCCGTTCTCAAATCCCAACAAATAGATCACAGCAAGACTCGTGTGCCACCGTCCTTACTGTCAAACGACAGTTTGAACGATCAAAACTCTACTGATCCGAGGATCAGGAAAATTCCCCAAAGCTAACAAAAATGGAAATAAATCAAAACACCAGAGTTTGTTGAGTTCTTGATCGATACAACAATCCTCAGCGATCAACCCATCAATCGTATAGATTATGATCCAAAAATCACAGATCGCTAAGCTCACTCCGATCTTGATCTCCGTCGATGGAGTGTGAAGCGGATCGACGAGAAAGAAGGTTTGCCGTTGAAGGAACGTCACTCTTCGATGATGGATAGAACAGCGCCGAATCGAGAATTCACGATGGCACGAAGGGAAGAATCATTGCTGGGACACGAACGCGCAACTGAGGCTTCGAAGAACAGAGCACGCCTAGCCACCGAGATGACCAAGATCTAACTTTGCCATGGCTGGCCAATCCTCTTTCTTGGATTTTAGGGTTAGGGAATTTGGAGAAGAAGGATAAATGAAGGAAGCTAACTTTGTCTCCAGAAATTTGTTAGTCCAGCCAAATGAAGAAGAGAGAAAGCAATGGGTTATATATAGTGTGTGTGGTCGTTGGCAAAAACTTGGGGAAGGGGTCAGAAGGAGGGAAATTTTTGGTGTATTGAAATTTGTTTTCATGTTGTACACGTGGTGGGTTAGAGAGTAGCAAAAATTGTTTAGAGGAAAATTTCCCTTCTCTCCTAACTATCAGCCCATAGACACAATATGTGTGATTAGGAGACTGGGCCACCAACAGAGCCCAAATAATTTGTCTGGCTAAAAAAATATAGAAGATATAATCTATAACATATAATAACAACACACTAAACTAATTCAGTTAAAAACTTTAATTTTTGTAAATAATTATATAACTATTATTTCAAACCAAGGAAAAATAATATATATTTTGATATCAGGAAAGTGGGGTTACAAATCACCTCCCCTTAGAAAATTTTGTCCTCGAAATTCCAAGGGACGACAATCACATTTAAAAAATCCAAAATCAAAGTAATTGTTCACCAATATCACAAGTTATTTATTGCATTTGAAAATTCTCAAAAACAAAAGTTAGATCAAGGAACAAACTGGGATGGCGCTCCTGCTTCTCTTCCTTGCACTTCCATGTTGACTCTTCCGGAGAGTGGTATCTCCATATGACCCTGACAAGTGGTATAGTCTGATTCTGCAGTTGCTTCTCCCTCCTGTCAGGGATCTTCATCGGCTGCTCCACGTAGGTCAAGCTCGGACCCACCTCTAGCTCTGAGTGATCGACGACATGACTAGGATCTGGAATGTAGCGGTGAAGCTGGGACACGTGAAAGACATCATGTACTCCCTCCAGGCTAACAGGAAACGCTAGTCGATACACAACCTCGTCAATCTGTACTGTCTCGTCGAAGGGCCCGATGTATCTGGAACTGAGCTTTCTGCCTCTGCCAAATCGGATAGTGCCTCCGGTCAGCGAGATCTTCAGGAACACCATGTGTTCAACTGCAAACTCTAGAGCCGTCTGCTGCTGTCTGCCCAGTGCTTCTGCCGATCTTGTGCAACTATGTGACACTCTGAACCTTGACACCAAGTACACACAAGAAGTTGAAATAACACGCTTTGACAATGATCGAGGATCAAACATGCACGAGGTGGAATGAATTTTAAATTACGATTTAGAGGAGCAAAACCATGAAGGCACGATCTTCTAAGCATGATCAATTTCAAAAGTTTAATACAACTGAACTAGAATAAGATAGGAAGATCATGGTTTAGACAAGACATGCTATTACAAGTACATTTGATATAAAAACCTGGTGGGACAAAATCAAATCTAGCAAGATGTATATATTGAGAAAAATCAAATGATTCAACGCTAAAATGCAAGAAGAGGGACATTGCAAGGGTTGATTGAGAAAACGTATAGAACTGCCCAGGAGATGTTAGTACTAGATCAAGGTGAAAGTACAAGGATTTGTGATCCTCAAAATTCAACAATCATGTGAAAAAGAATATAGTCTCTATAGTATCTGAGATCATATAGCCATTTGAAATCACTTCACTTAGAATCTCTGCCTTGCCAGTGTACATCTGACTGCAGTGGACTTCCTGCTCCGTAACTCAAATAGTAATATATCACCGAGTACCCTATCAACTTTATCCATTCGAACAAATATTAACGAAACAACTCAAGAGGTCAAAATATGAAGAATTTAGGACCAAGTCTCAATAATATTCGAACCTACGAATGTCTGAAATCACTTCAACTTAGAGTTCATGCCTTGTCAGTACGCTGCTGGCTGCAGTGAACCTCAGTCTCCGTAATCCAGGAAGTGGTTGCAGTGCACAACTGCCATATCCCAATAGGTCATCGAATAGTCTTTCAACCTTATCCATAGGAATTTTTAAAAATTTCAAGAAATCCAAAATGAGTTTCAATAGTCCAAGTCACGATAATGGTGAGATTGTCTGTCTGTTAGAATACAAGGGTTTATTAGGTACTAAGAAGCAATAAGGGATCCAATCAAGGAGTAGTGAGTATTAAAAGGACAACAAAGAGATTTTAAATTTCAAACAGGGAATGAAGTTTCAAACAGTAACCGGAATCCCAAATGAAACCTAGAATGGTAACAAGATTTTGTATAGGGGACATAATTCTCGGATAGGTAACGAAGTCCCAAAGGTGGCATAGAAGCAAGGTATCAGATAGAAGACAAAGTCTCGAATTAAGGACCAGAAACCTTGTACAGGAATCAAAGTATAACAAAATCTCAAAAGGTAACGGAGTCTCGAATAATACATCGAATGGAAAGAATTTCAATAGAAAACAAATCTTAGATAGGAAATCAAATATCAACAAAGTCATGAATAGGACACAAAATCTCGAATAGGAAGCAAGTTTACGAAGAGTGAATGGAAGGCATGTATCAATTAGTGAATGGAATACAAGGTATTGGATTGTAAATATGAAACAAGCGGATCTCAATTAAGTTTGAAACAAAGCCGCAGATAAAGAACAATCTCGAATAGAAAATAAAATCAGGAATAGGAAATAGAATCTCAAACAAGCATCAATAGACGCGAAAGTTCAAACAAGGTTTCAAAATGATATTTCGAGTAGGAATAAATCTCGAATAGTACAAAGTTCAAATAGGGAACAAAATTTTCAAATAGAAGCCAACAATAGAAAGCAAAGTCATGAATAATGAATATGAAAATATGGTATCGAATAGCGGATATGAAACAAGTGAAATCTCAAAATAAAAAACAAAATCAAATAAGATCGTGAACAGAAACGAATTCTTGAGTAAAACAAGTCACAAATAGGAAATAAATCTCGTAGGGAACGAGTCAACATTTTAAAGATAAAAAATGAAATCTTCAAATGAAGTCTCGAATAGAAGCAAGATTCAAACAAGGTTTTGAATGGGCACAAGATTTCGAATAGAACAAAATCTTGATTCAAGAAAGAACAACATGGATAATGAATATGAAGCAGGTTATCGAACAACAACAAAATCATGAATACGAGCAGAGTTACAAACAAGATTCTAGAATAGGAAGCAACCTCTCAAAATATTTCTCGGATAGCAATCAAGGTTTTAGAATAGAAAATAAAGTCTAATGATTTTTGAATAGGAAACAAGGAGGTTTTGAGAAACGATCTAGGTGCTAAGAGAAATCTAAGGGAAGACTGGATTGCAAATCACGATCCATGGTTTTCTCCAACCATACATGAGAAGCCTTCTGTATTCAATCTGTCTTCAGTATTCCTCTGGGACCAGAATCACTTCAACTTCTTCAGCTGTCTTGACGTAGGCTGGTCTTCACAACAATATCCCATGTGATTGCTGAATTTGGAGAGGCGGGTCCCCATGCTGTAGTCCTGGTGCTCCTCGTGCTCGTCCTTGGGCAGTGTGATCAATGGTCTCTGGGTAAGGACAGAAATTGCAAGTGATCGTCGTATGAATCTGAGGAGGAGACGCAATGACAGAACAGAGTCATCTTCCAAATGAGGAGGAGACGCAATAACAGGACCGGGGTAAAGGCTTCAGCTTCCGTATTTACCTCCCCTCCGGTTGGCTCCACAAAAGTTGTAGGTAACCTCGCAGGGTCCTGCGAAGACGAAGCCAACGGCTCCAAAGGGCCCCGAGTCTCATACTCGAAAGGAGCAGGAGGAGGGACATCCTCTGAGTCAGAACAACAGCAGCTGCAGTCCTCCCCTCGGTCCTAATCGCTTGAGGAACATCGGGCGCAGACTCTTCAGAAAGCTCCCTAAGCCTTTCTGGCCATGAGGACCCCGCCTACATGAATCAAACAATGATAAGGCATAAAAGCAGATGTGATGGGTATTTCACCTACAAAGAAACACATGTCATGCTTGTTTTCAAAGTATTCCAAGCTTGACTCAAGTTTGGGACACTTTGAAGGGGTCTTGTAGAAGCATGAGTGCAAGGTTTAAAACCCGTAAATTTTTGGTTATTTTTTTATTATTTATTTGAATTAAATGAGAATTTTTGGAATTTTCTAAGTATTTTGAATTTAATTATTATTATTATAGATTACCTTAGCCATGATTGAGTTTTGGAGTACAAGATGACTAGGAATTGTGGCACAGAGAGTATAGTCAAGTGCTTTGACTAGTGTATTACCCATGGTAGGGAAGGCCGAGCCATAGGTGTGTTTTAACTAGAAAAACTAGGCCAAGTTGCGATTTAACCCCCACAGATGAATTATTTAATTATTTATTGTTTTGTTTACTTTTAGATGACCCGGTTGTACTAATTTAGCCCAGACTTGACCCGAACCAAACATAAGCCCATGTAGGCATTTAGTGTACGCCATCTAGACATATTTTATGTGAGTACAAATATTTCATATTTATTTCTAGGTATTGATAAATATTTTCTAAAATAATTGTTAGAAGTATAATCTAAGGTATTATTAATATTATATGACATTTTAGATTATTGTATGATTATTGGACCACTTAAAATTAGAGGTATAAGGTGGCACCCTATACTAAACCTTCTTATCGGTTGTTTAAGTTTGTTAGTGTTATTATTATTATTATTATTATTATTATTATTATTATTATTATTATTATTATGCTTAAATAATATCCTTATTATTCATATTTTTATAATCCATTGTCAAGTGAATTATATATATATATATTTTTTCCATGCACAAGGAAAATATTATTAAGATTTTCTTTGGTTTATTAAATATTTATTCATATATATATATATATGGATATGTATATGAAAGGGTATATATATATATATATATATATAAAATTTTTTGGGGTGTCCTTTTTACTAGAGCTTAGGCGCGTGCGCCTAAGGAGGGGTTCGAACCCGGGCTACCCGCCCGGGGACCCTCGTCGCTATATATATATATATATATATATATATATATATATATATATATATATATATATATATATATATATATATATATATATTTAAAAAAAATAATAAAAATATATATATATATATATATATATATATATATATATATATTTTTATTTTTTTTTAAATATATATATATATATATATATATATATATATATATATATATATATATATATATATATATATATATATATAGGTATAATAGAGGGAAAACAAAAGGAAAGAGTGAACAGTGCCCGTAGGCACTGTTCATCCCCTTCGCAGAACGCGTGGAAGCCCAAGTTTTAAATTGCTTGGATGGAAATCATCCAAATTTTAAGAGATTTCGTCCAAATCTTTGGTACGCAACCCCTATCCTATTCTCCACTATATTGTTGAATCTGAGTTTAAAGTCAACATTTAAATCGATTAGAAATCAAATTTGACAGCGTATATATATCCTTCAAAATTATTTCTCTCCTTACCACCGCAATCCTCATCATGTTCGACCCCAGTGATTGCAGAAAAGTCCCTAAGCACTGAGCCGCCCCCGACAACCCCACGCACCTCCCTGCCACCGTGCGCCGCCTGGACATCACCGGAGCGGCGGCTGCAGCCTCTGTGATCGCCGAAACAGAGCCATTGTTCAGTAAAATCGCAGACGAGGTACCTCTCTTTCGACCCCTATTTCTCGAATCCTACTTGATTGTTTCCGAACCATAAATTCCCATGCATAATCCACATAACCCTCTAGATTTCCTTTCAATCAGTTTTAATTTAATTAAAATTATTTGCTGGTAAAAGTATCTACAAATATGGGTGAAACTGACCATATATACATGTGGTAATTAACAATATGATTTAGATTAAACCCTCATTTTGGAAGGCTCATTACTAGCAAATTAATAGCAATTTTGGTAATCCAAATAAACATGTTTGAAGACAACCTATAGACCTTCTAGACGCTGTTTACGGATCTTAATTTCATTTATTATACATCAAGAAAAGTCTGATTAAAAATCAGTAAAAACTTGTTTAAAATTGTTTTTAAAAACATTAAAACTCTCTGATACGACGTGCGTCCCGCCAAACCGGGCGACATGGTCGCAAATCTAAAGCATCGAAAGGTGCGTATCGACTTCGTGGACGTGTGGGCTTTGACGGAATTCAAATTGGTTGCATGTGCGCGACGAATTTGATGCGTATCCGTCAAAATTCACCGTATCGGCCTTTTCAAAATTCTTCAATTACTTTCTGTACGTTCGTCAAATCGAGACGAAACTTATGCCGTATCATTTTTCTGGTCCTGTATGCCAAGTTTGGTCCGAATCTGAGACAGTTGACCGGATCGCCGTTTTGCGGGCCCCACGATCTAAATCAATCGACAAATTTGTGCACGGTCCGCCGGAATCCAACTTTGGACATACTATTGGGTTCGTCTCGTCATAACGAATATGTAGACATATAGTTTGACGACTTTAGAGACCATAGACTTTACCCCTGTATCCAGAATTAGACTTATGGGTAGCCTATACTAGCTATTTTGCTTATTTTGGGAATGTTGGCAATATTTATTTCAGCATCCAGAGGCGTTTGTAGGAGTTCAGGTTTCGAGACATTTTGATTTGACTAGTTATGTGTAGGACTTTTACGACCACCAGGCAAGTACACCTTGCCAAACTTTACAGTACTTACATGCTTTTTCATATTGCTTTTTTTATATCTTACTTAGTTCCATATTTCTCCTGTTCTATGTCATGGTTATTCTAGTTTTACATGCACGTAGATTATTACTCTTTTTCCCACATTACTTGTTCTATTTCCTTATCATGTTCATGTCTAGTGATACTATTGCTATGCCTATACCATGATCCCCAGACTTGTTTGACATGGACTTGACCTTATCTTGATCCGTTTACCGTACTGGATTGACTTGACCTGATCGTGATTGTTTTTACTTGACCCTGACTTGTTATTAGACGTGACTATACCTGACCACCTCGTTCGTAAGCTCACATCGAGTGCGAATGAGCCTTACTATAGTTAAAGATTCCCCATCGGCTACTGACTATAGGACTGTGAGCTCCCATCGGGCTGCGGTTACCCTGACTTATTATTAGTCACGCTTGATAGCACTATCTTTGACGGTATGCCATTTATACTTATTCTTTAGTCTCATATTGTTCCTTGTACCATTTTCTATTTTCTCGCATGTTATTTATTGTATAGTAGGCATGTATATCATGTGTCTTGCTAGTCCCCTGAGGACCTGGTGATCTCTCCAGGCTTAGACAAAGAGGAGGTTCACGGTTCTGGAGTCGAGGTGGATGATGTACCTTCACAGGAGGACGAGATAGAGATTAACGACTTCTCTTGATCCATGATGTTCTTTCTTTTACTCTATTTCCTTCATTTCAGTGTACATGTAGCTGATTACTTTATTTTCTTTTACTGTGGTTTCGGGATGTCTTACCCGTACAGTTATATTTCATATTTCATGTTAGACAGATTTCTTTATTAGTATCATTTATTTTGGACTTGATATCTTGTATCATCTTTTCTACGTGGATGAGATTAGATCTGTTCCTATGACTTGTATTATACTCTGGGTTGTTATCATGATTTACAACTTAAGCATTTCGCTAATGGGCATATTGTCAGAATTGGCCCATTGGTGAAGTGTTGCTGGCATGTACCGTATCCTAGCCCAATACGTATTTTTGGGACTGGGGCGTTACACAAGGTGACACAAGGCGCAGGTGGGTACTCTTGCTACCCACCCATCTTCACAAAGGTGCAGATGACAAATGGTGCAGGTTGGTGCTCTCGCTACCAACCCAGCTTCATAGAAGTGCAGGCGGTCAAGTACGCCAACAGAAAAAACAAACTCACAAAAAACAGATGAAAAGTTCAAGAGAAGTTCTTTTTATTAAATCATGGCTACAAGAGTCTATTATAGATTCGTCACGATTACATAAAAGGAGACTTCCTAATTACAAGGATCTGTTACAAAGTATTTGTGATTACATATGCTGAACTAAAAACTCCTACAGATCTACGCTGGGGTTCATCTTCATAGTATAATCGTCATGAGAGGAGGGACTGTGGATAGAAGATGTGAATACAGTTGCCATCAAAGTCTACCACCATAGCACCCCTCCCTCAGACGTGCAGCTCTTCCTGAAGCAGCTATTGGCCCGAGCGAGAATTCAGTCCACAGCATGACATAAGGCCTTTTTCAAAAGCGCATCATCTTTTGAGGCTCTTTCAGCCTAACAAAAGCGTACAGCCACCAATGAGCAGGACAGAGCACAACCTACGGTGCTTCATGATGGAAACCAGACCAAACTCGGTCGTCAGGACCTCCAAGATGTCGCTCAGGTTCGAACTCTCCATGAGAAGCGTTCCAGCACATTCCGAAGCTCATCAGCAGTTCTTCTACGAAGGCACAGCTCCTTTGAACGAAGGGATCCTCAACCAAAATCTGACTTAGGCCGCTTGTAGATAAGTCTAGATCCAGCATGGTGTTGAAGGACAAAAAAAGGAAGACGTGACTCTTCGGAAGAAACTCCTCCTTTATATAGGGCGGGAGTAGTCCAAGACATAGGCCACGTAGCTGTCGATCAAAATTCCCACATTAATGAGATGATCCTAGGACTCAGCATAATGAACCTCATTAAATATATTCATTCGACTAAGTCTTAGACCATTAAAAGACCCCTTGAAATTCCCCAAGTAACGGTGGCAATTAAGAGGGAGTCGTTCCTTAAAGAGCTGTCATTAATTGCTCTTAAAGAAGACTTCAAAGCCATATTCTTCAAACCAGAAGCGCAGCTATAATCCTTGCACCAGCAGGAGGCGCAGACTGGTGATGACTTCATATCATCCCATCTTCAACGGTACAGACCTCTGCTTCGACCCAGAAGCTCAACCCCCTTCATCAAAGACTTGGAAAATACTATTGTATTCAACACAAGTCCGTCTGTCGCTCCAAAAGCACAGTAACCTCGTTAACCAGAAGCACAACCTACTTGTCACCCTAAAGCACAGTGACTTTACTACTCGAAACACAGCCTACTCGTCGCTCAAACACACAAAAGGTTCCGTCCTGTCCATTGCCTCCAGGAGAACAGTCTACTCGTCGCACCAGAAATATAGCAGCACTAAGACCTCGCTAGAGGCGCAGATTGTATGGTCCCACCAATTGGTTTATTTAAAACCGCCACTCTCAAAGATAGGATAGAGGTTTATCATATTGATAAGTGCAAATATCTTATCAATTGGTTTAAAACTCAGATAAGGATGAAGTTTTCTCTTTTGATAAAGGTCGTATCAAGTCAGTTTGTTTAAACCGATAGCCTCCTGAAGATCAAACAGAATCTTACTCTGAGATGAAATCTAAGATCTACTCGGCTTCATCTAAACAGAGGATTCTCAGCAATAGACACGCGCCACATGTCTCCTTCTTCGGTTATTTTGATAACCACCCAAGATCTCGATAGAGGAGAATCTCGACGTTCGCCACGTATCAGTTCAGCAGAAGCCGACATCGTGTAATGACAGCAGATTCCTTCATATCTCAAATTCTAGTGCATATCGTACATGTGCCCCCTTTCTTCTATAAATAGAAAGAGTTTTTTCTTCAACAAAAAGGGGAAGAGGACACACATAGAGAGAAAAGAAGCAGAAGGCAAAAGGCAGAGCTTCGATGTCTTCAACTCCGACATCCTCTTGATCGGTAACCCTAGAGTTCTATCAAATGTACCAGAAAGCCAAAGCAAGTCCAACTCATCGTCAGATCATCAACGGAGTAAAGGAGTCGCTACAGTGCTCGATCTCTACCGTCACGCTTTCCCAGAATTCTTGTACTTATATTTTTTTGCATAGGAATCGATTGTACCTTTTTTTAAGTTCAATAAACAAAAAGTTCGTATAACCTTTTGTGATGTCGAACAAAATGGTGACTCTGCTGGGGAACGACCTTCTTCTCTAATGAGAAGGTGGTGATGCAATCTGACGATAACTTGCTGGGATCTTCCCAAAAGATGTTGGTCGTACGCTTCAACCAACAAGCTTTTTAAAATCTCCTTTCTGAAGATAAGTCAAGTCCTTCGAAGCGGTTCGTAAAACTGAAGAAGACTCGACTTGTCTGGGTGTCGAATATGGCTACGACGAGCAGCACGACAAAGGGAACCACGATCCAGAACCCTATAAACGTTGAATCCTCGGAGAAGATTTCGGCTGCTACGGCCATGCCACCTCACTCGATTCCCACTTTGGAAAAATACGATGAGGAAGATAGTGCCCCTATGGTGGGCTTGACGAGGGCACAACGCCGAAGGAACCACGCGGTGGATCATGTAGGAGCGTAAAAAGTGCTTCACAGAATGAGTCAAAAGAGATGGGTCATTCCACTCAAGATGATCTATTTTACGCCAAGGAGAGGCTAATCACTTTACGCCTAAAAGCAGGCTAACCACTTTTACGCTGGACAAAGCCTGTCAAGTCTTGCATTTAATGCAAAGTCTGACATGAAGATTTAATGATGGCATATATCACAGAATTCGAAGGGATTTGTTTTATACAGAGACCAATTTGTCGTTTAGTATGTGGACTGAGCTATTTTTACGCTCATAATATGGCTTCTTTTACGCACGGAGACTATACGAGTTTTTACGCTCAAAAGTTGACGTGTACGTAAGGCTTATTTGGGCTACTTTTACGCTCAAGGTTATTTAACAACCACTTTACGCGAGAAGTTCAATGTCAGGGCTATTTTACGTCTAGTCTACTACTTTACGCTTAGGGTATATTTGGGTGGTTTTTACGCCCTATTCTTCTTCACCAATTCAGAACGTGGTTTGCCTACATGGCTTTCATGCCACATATCTCGAAGAACGTGTGTACGTGCATCCTATTCTTACTGAAATGATGGGACACGTGGTAACGTATGCAGAGGATGGCTCCAATCATGGGTGGCAGTTGTTAGCGTAAAGACGGAACTTTTGCTGAGTTTTTACGTACAAGAAGCCAAGTCTATAAATAGACTGATTTTTCTCATATAACGGACACACAGAGAGAAAGGAGAGAATACATAGAGATCAGAGCCCAGAGACTTTGATTTTTCGGAGCATTCTTCTTCAACTTTTCTTCCAGAACAGAGTGAAGCAAAGCAGGAAAGCATTCGGCCTCGCCATCAGTGCCCAAGTGCGTCGATACCTTTCTGGTGACTTAGTTCTTCCAATTGTTCATCTTCTAGCAGTGATCTTCATCATCATCGTATGGTCCAAGGAACAAAGTGATCATTTACAGATTAGACTTCCATATCAATACTTCCCAGAATCAAATTTGTACTTCTTGTACTTTTTCTCGTTTTATTTTCAAAATCCGATTTCCAGGCATTTTATTAAGTGAAACAAAAATAACGACTCTGCTGGGGACGACCTTCTCCTCTGACGAGGAGGCAATTGATCAATATGATGATGTGTCGATTGGATCGACAAAGAAGACTCTTGTTGTACACTTCGACCAGACTGCTTATGAAGAGATGCTCCGAACTGGAGGTGGTTCTCGCCGCTCCAATGTTCAAAAATCTCGCAAAGCACGAAAAGTTTGGATTCCTAAATCCAAAATAGCTTCTGATCTCTCTGTTGCTTCTGATGGCAAGGGAATTCTTCCCACTCCTATCGTAGGGGCTCCTGTTTGTAACGAGGCAGTCCTTACTTCAGCGTTGTACTCTAAGTGTGGCAAGTTATCTCCCGTCTGTGACGGTGAAGATAATCAGGTTTTACGCCCAGTGGGTAAAAACCAA
Organism: Iris pallida; assembly: GCA_029216955.1. Classification (NCBI taxonomy): domain Eukaryota; kingdom Viridiplantae; phylum Streptophyta; class Magnoliopsida; order Asparagales; family Iridaceae; genus Iris; species Iris pallida. Next base: position 3,876,769 of record JANAVB010042619.1, on the reverse strand, counting down.
ATTTTACGCTCAGTGCATAAGAACGAGTCTCCCATTTGTAATGAGGCAGACTCTAATGCTTGTGATTCTAAGTATAAAAATAAGTCTCCCGTCTGTGACGTGGTAGACACACAAAAATTACGCTCTTAGCATAAAGGAAAATCTCCCGTCTGTGACGTAGTAGATAATCAATTTTTACGCTCTACGCATAAAGGTAAGTCTCATGTCTGTGACAGTGTAGATAAAATTCACAACGAGGTTTTTACATCTATTATGAATGTACCTAAATGCATACAGCGTAAAAATGTTGTTGGTAAAGCTTCAGTTGTACACCAACAGCCTTCTTATACTGTTATACACAAAGTACCAAACCTACAAATCACACACAATAAAAATGGAGTCCTTCGTGCTAAAAAATCTCAAGATTTGCGCACACAACTCCAAACGCATAGAAATGTACAGTTTGGTTCTGCGAATGCAGCCAGTAATCTTCTTTATACACAAGGGACTAAACGTTTTGCTACCCCAAATGTAATAAAGAAGACTACTCCTTCTACTCCTTTTGATTTACGTGAATTGCTAATGCAAAAGCGTAAAAATAGACAATCTCCCGTGACACTCCTCCAAGAAAATCATCACTGTGAGTGTCACCAGATTGTGATCAAATGTTGTTGCTCGGCTTCCAGACGGTCAGTTTTTGATCGATTGAATTTTAATGCGCCCAAACAACAAACTGATGATGTGTCATATGCATCAGTCAACATGGCATCTCACACCAACAAAGGACGACGTTCTAGACGGAATACGTCCTAAATCCCAGGTCAACAACAATTCAACATACTTCTTGATTCTTTTGAAGGAGTATATCAGAATACTCGATCAAGAAGACAAAGACAATTACAGTCTTCTGATTCTGAAGCTGGGGGTACTCAATCTCTTGAGTCCGAAACTGATAGTGTTGATTCATACTTCTATACTAATCCTTCTGTATCATCAAGAGAGGTTGAATCCTACGCTATTGGAGACGAACCAGAGACGTTATCTGTTAATACAGAACAACGTCTCACTACCGTTGAGCAATCATTGAAAGACATGCTTAACATGATACAAAACATGCACCAGATAATAACGGCTCAGCAAACTGCTCAACCAGCAATTGTAACACCAGTTCAGGCAGCAGCACCAACTTAAGATAGCCAAGGGGTTGATATACCTTTGAATATCCAAGAGCCTGCTGTTAACCAAAATTCTGCATCTCCAGATCCCATCATTCCAGAAGATGTACCATCTCCGGTGGAGATTACGGTACAACCAACAACTTTTCAATCAAATGTGCTTCCACAAACCAGTGAAGCCATTCAAGCAGTGCACGAGCTCAAAGCATAGTTTGAAGTTTTGAAGCAAAAGTATCAACTCCAGAGGTTAGGGATTAAGCAACCTTATCCTCCTTATTGGAATGATGTACCCTTTCCACCAAAATTCAAACCACAGTCAATGGTACTGTTTGATGGAAAGGCTTCTCCTAGTCAGTATATCAATTACTTTGATATTATGACTGTATATTTGTAGAAAAATGATGCTCTTCTCACTAGAGTATTCATTGGATGTTTAACGGGTTCAGCTTATGACTGGTATCGTAGTTTACCCGACAATTGCATTTCGTCTTTTGACAAATTTAAGGCAATGTTTCTCTCCCGTTTCTATGAGGGAGGTATGGACATGAACATGTCCTCCTTAATAGAAATCAAGCAAAAGGAGAAAGAAGATACTCGGACATTTATTGAACGTTTACGACAGGCGACTTTAAAGATACCTCATGGTATGCCAGATTCAGCGCTGATTGATACATGTAAGATGAATCTGCGACCATCCATCGCTGTCTTTACAGGTTCCCAATTCACAGATTGGGCTTCGTTTATCATAGCAGCAGATTCTGTCGAGACCAATGGTAGGTTGGCTCGTGAACATGGGATGATTTTTGCCTCTGAGGATAAAGAAAAGAAAAGTAATCCTGGTAATAATTCCGGCAATCGTAATATGAAAGGAAAAGACACTCTTATGGTCAATCTTTTCAAGAATAAAACGATGCCGAATAATTAGAAATCTTTCAGGCCAAAAGAAGAATACTCTTTTGACGAAAGTGATATCCCAGGAATATTCCAATGTCTGGTGAAGAGTGGCAAACTCCAGATTCCGAAGCCAAAGAGGCCCAATGAGGTAAATCTGACTGGCAATCCTAAATATTGTATCTATTATAGATACATTAATCATCCTACCAGTGCTTGCTATGTTTTGAAGAAGAAAATCCAAGAGCTGATAAATGGTGGTGCTATTGCTTTAATCAATGATGACCATACGGTTACAACCAATATGGTTTCTCTTTAATTTGGAGATTTTCCTCCACAACAAGTACCAGATGGAATTGTCCCAATTTCGAAGGCGACGATGAAGATTTTGAATATCCCGCCTGCAAGGATTGTTGCCTCTTACATTAAAGAATGGTGAAATTATGTGGGTATATCCTAACTTAATACCTGAAATGGAAGATGAAGGTAAAACTTCAAAATCTAAGAAAGGTAAGAAAGTCAAAACCTGCAACATGATTTCTCATGTTATTCCAGATCCTGATGATTTGGATCTTCTATGGGATAGCATTCCTTTGGAAGATAGACTGAGAGGATTGAACATATGTCCTCCAAGTCTGGCTCCTCCTGCCAAGCTCAAGCTTACTCATCAGCAGTGGCTAGCCATGAATAGTGTTTCCTTATACAGGACACAACAAGTCTTCGTTGCTTATGAAAAGGCTCCTACAGGGATTTTTTCTCGTATCCCGAATCTTTTTCCTTCCGTAGCTGCAGAGACGGTTATCCCTCATTCTCCTGTAGTTACAGAGATCTCTTCTTCTTCCTCTATGGAATCACCTGTTGAAAGTTCACTGCCTACTCACTTGTACAGTCAGCAATCTATCCTTCTCATGAAGAAGATGGGTTATGACTTTCAAAAGGCAGAAGGTTTGAATTATGATAGAGGGATACGACTTCCTTTACAAATTCAAAGTCAAAAATCCACTGTTGGATTGGGTTCTGAGGTTCCTCATAACAATCCTCACAAGAAGAAGGCTAAGGAAAGGAAGATTAAATCCTGCAATATGGTACTTCCTTCTTCTGAGTCTGAAGAAGAAACTTTTGCTGGTACAAGATCTGGAAAAGAGTACCACAAAGATTATGAGGGATCCTCCAAGGAAGCTGAGAATGTTGAAACACCATCAACTCAACCGTCTCTTGCTCCTGCTGTGGTTGAAAAGGGAAAACAGAAAGTGGTACGCTTCAATGTCCCATTGAAGTCTACTTCCAGTCAGGGGGTGGTGATGAAACCTATAAATTTGATATTTTAGCCCAGTTAGCTAATACTCCGGCTAGATTATCTATTTTTGAGTTGCTTTGCCTTTCTAGAGAAAGCCGCAAAACTTTGAGTGAAGCTTTGCTGCAAGCTGATTCCTGCTTAGCTCAACTCAAGATTCCTGACAATATACTAGTATCGTGCCCGCAATGTCATAGTGTGATGGAAGCAATTCCCAACATCACCTTCACACAAGAAGATATGCTGTTGAAGCATAACAAGCATGATAGGCCTTTGTGTTACACTAGGTATATCGAATCCATTGAAGTTGACAGAATTTACATTGATCCTGGGTCTTCCATTAGCATAATTCTTCAAAGTATGCTAAGACCATTGAGAATTCCTACTAGTGATCTGACTTATACTAGTACCACAATAGTTGGTTTCAACTCTGGAAAGAGCAAACCACTGGGGAAGATTCGTCTGAAGATTCAGATTGGTGATCTTCGAACTATGGCAACATTTTATGTTATTAACTCAGAAGTATCCTACAATATTCTTCTTGGAAGACCATGGTTACATGAGCATAACATCGTACCTTTGACTCTCCACCAATGCTTCAAGTATGTGGATCCCGAAAGAGTTGTGAAGACTGAGTTTGCTGATATCAATTCTTTCAAGGGTGTCGAAGCCTATTTTTCCGACTCAAGGCTTTACAAACAAGAGCATATGAAAGAGATATCAGATATGGTTGAAGATCAATCATCTGCTGAAGATCAGTCTATTAACGAAGATCCGCCAAAAGAGCAACCTTTGAATATCAAAGTCAAAGGGCGAATCCAACCCCAACCTGTCAGCAATCAACCTTTGATGATCAAGGTTAAAAGAAGAACTCAAGCTTCATCTGAGGAATCAGTGAATGTTCCTGTTAAAAGCCAAGTTCAACCTCTTGTGATCAAAGTCAAAGGGCGTATATTTCGTACGAATGATCCAGAACCTCCTTTGATTGTCAATCTTGGCAAATCTACGCAGAAGACGGATGATAATCCACTAGTGATTAATCTGAAGCGTAGCAGTCAAATTGTAAATGATGTAAATATTGATCATTCTGTACTTTTTGATATCAATAAAGATTTCTTTTTCGAGTATATGGCTGTCAAGTTTATTGAAAGAATGACTTTATCTTCTGATAATCAAAGTCATCAATATAAAGACGACATAGACACAGAGGAAACCTTATACATTGACAATAAAGAAAATTCTTTTCCTCCTCATGTCGATGTTGGACCTTATGCTCAAAGGTTTCTAACATCTTCTCCCTATCTTCTTCCTGTAGCCGCTTCATCGCAAGCTTATGTAACTTATAGACGTCACAAAGAATTTTATTTCGTGGTTCCCTTTGATAAGAAAAATAAGCGCCAAATTGTGTTTGGCCTGGCTAGAAATATCCCTGTTGCTCAGACAGATGATTTGAGAGATAAAGATAAAGGAAGAATCCGAATTGACAGATATAGTCAACAATCTCTCAAAATTATCCAGAACATGGGATATGATTTAAAGACTATACAAGGTCTCAATCAAGGCAAAGGTAGACGACTACCATTACGTGGTGATCCATTTTACCAGAAAACTCGTCATGGATTGGGATATGATCCGTCCCATATGTTTAATGACGATATATAAGAAGAATTCTCTTCTAGCTCTTCACAATCATCAGATTCAGAAGAAGTCCAATTCATCGAATCCGATATTTCTCACTCCTTGTGTGTTAAAGGAGACTATTATGATGAATCTGAGCAAATATTTTCAGCTTACATGGTTCAAATTGATGGTGAATCCGAGCCATTTGAGAATGATCCTTGGGCTCAACAGATGGACACTCAATGGGAACTTCATTTTGAACAACGACAACCACCTACAGAGGACGAGATTGTCCAGATTGACGTTGGAGATGGAACTATGCCCAAACCAATATTCATCAGTAAGAATCTTTCTGAAGATGAAAAAGAAGAATTGATAAAACTGATTAAAGAATATATTGATATTTTTGCATGGAGTTATGAGGATATGCCAGGTTTAGATCCCAAAGTTGCTACTCATAAACTCAATATTCTTCCTAATGCTAAGCCTATAAAACAACAGCAACGGCGTTTTCGGCCAGATATGATGGATACAATTGAAGCAGAAGTCAAAAAGCTGATCACGTGTGGTTTTGTTCGTGAAGAACAACACCCTGATTGGGTTGCCAACATTGTTCCTGTTATAAAGAAGAATGGAAAAGTCCGAGTTTGCATAGATTTCAAGATCTTAATGCAGCTTGTCTAAAAGACGAATTTCCACTTCCAATTACTGATGTCATGATAGACAATACATGTGGTTTTGAACGCATGTCTTTCATGGATGGATTCTCAGGATATAATCAAATTAAGATGTATCCAGAAGATGAAAAGCGTACCGCTTTTCGTACACCCCTTGGTTTACTGCTATACGGTGATGCCGTTTGGGCTTAAAAACGTCGGTGCTACATATCAATGGGCCATGAGCAACATCTTTCAAGAACATCTACGGAAGACACTAGAATGTTATGTAGATGACATTGCTATTAAGAGTCGATCAAAAGATGATCACATTCAAGACTTGAAGACAGTATTTGAATTGATGCGTCAACATCAGTTGAAAATTAACCCTACTAAGTCTTTCTTAGGGGTTTCCAGTGGCAAGTTTTTAGGATTTGTCATTACTTCTCAGGGTATCCATGTTGATCCTGATAAGGTTAAAGCAATTCTTGAAATGCGTCCTCCAAGCAATCTAAAAGAACTCCGTGGCTTCCAAGGTCGCATTGCATATATCAGGAGATTCATATCCAATCTCTCTGGAAGATGCCAGCCTTTCTCCCGTCTATTAAAGAAGGGTGTATCATTTGTTTAGGATGAAGCATGTCAAAAAGCCTTCAATGACATCAAGCAATATCTTTCAAATCCACCTGTTTTGGTACCTCTAGTTATAGGAAGACCATTTTTGCTATATGTTCGAGCTTTGGATCATTCACTTGGTGCTCTTCTTGCACAAAAAAGTGATATAGGGCATGAACAAGCGATTTATTATCTTAGCCGAATGATGGTCGGAGTAGAACATAGGTATACTCTTGTAGAAAAGGAATGTCTGGCCTTGGTTTTTGCCGTACAAAAGACAAGACATTATGTGACAGGACAAACTATTCATGTCATCTCCAGAATAAATCCCATTCGGGTATTGATGAGAAAGCCGAGCATTCTTAACTCTAGGTTAGCTACCTGGGCGATGCTGCTCACTCCTTATGACATGGTTTATATACCTCAAAAATCAGTGAAGGGTCAAGCATTAGCTGATTTCTTAGCTGCTCATCCTATACCGAAAACATCAAAGTTATATGAGGACATTCCAGATGAAGTTCTAGATTGCAATATGACTTTGAAAAATGACATTTGGCAATTATATTTTGACGGAGCATCACGGGTTGGACCTAAAGGTAATATTGTCTCTGGGATAGGAATTGTCTTGGTTTCTCCTGACAAAATAGTCATATACCGTGCCTATTCTCTAAATGAACCATGCTCTAATAATGTAGCAGAATATAATGCTCTATTGATTGGTCTCCAAGTCATAAAACAATTGGATATTGAGTTCCTAGAAGCTTATAGAGATTCTCAATTGATCGTTAATCAAGTTAGAAGGATTTATGAAGTCAGAAACCCTGATCTCATCCCTTATCATCAAGTGGTAGTCGAATTGGTCCTTTCATTCAAAGGATTCTTCATTAAATTCATACTACGTTCTCAGAATGTGGAGGCTGATGCTCTTGCTAGTCTAGCTGCAGACTTGGCTGTTCCAATCCGAAGGCAAAAAACAATTACTTTGTTGGACCGAGATCTATGCTGTATCAAGAATAATCTGTATATTGAACAAAGTTATACTACAGAGGCTAGTTCCCAACAGAGGGATTGGAGAACTCCATTCATTGACTATGCGGTTCATAGAATTTTGCCTGAAGATCCAAAAGAAGCTGCATCAATTAAGAGACGATCATTTCGATTCTATTATGATTCGTCTTTATATATGTTATATCGTCGTTCATATGATGGACTCTTACTGCGTTGTCTCTCAGAAAGTGAAGCCAAACAAATACTACGAGAGGCTCATGATGGTGTTTGTGGTGCTCATCAACCACATCCTAAATTACAAGACCGTATTCGAAGAATGGGGTATTATTAGCCTTCTATGATAGCAGATGCTGTAGACTATGCCAGAAGATGTAAAGCATGTCAGATTCATGCTAATTTTATTCATCAACCGTCTGAATTTCTACATCCTACAGCAGCCTTTTGGCCCTTCGAAGCTTGGGGTATGGATGTCATTGGTCATATTAACCCTCTTTCTGTTAAAGGACATCGGTTCATATTAGCTATAACCGATTACTTTTCTAAGTGGACAGAAGCAGTTCCCCTTGCTGAAGTAAAAACATCTAATGTGATCAGCTTCATCAAACATTATGTTATTTATCGCTTCGGGATTCCTCGACGAATAATTCATGACAATGGTCCACAATTTGCCAGTCAGGCATTTTATCGGTTCTGTGATAAGAATCGAATTCAAAATTTGTCTTCCACGGCTTATAATCCAGCTCCTAATGGTTTAGCCGAAGCTTTCAATAAGACGATCATTAAACTTCTCAAAAAGTTTGTCTCTTCTAATAAACGTGATTGGAACGAGAAACTTGGAGAATGTTTATGGGCTTATCGAACAACAGTCCTAAATCCTACAGGTTTTATACCATTCTTATTGGTTTATGGATGTGAGGCTGTTCTTTCCTTGGAAATCCAGATTCCATCTCTTCGAATAGCCATTGCTAATGAGCTAATTATAGAGAACAATGATCGCTTATGACTCCAAGAACTTGAAGGATTAGACGAGAAGCGTCTTCAAGCACAACAGTACATTGAATTATATCAAGCCCGTATATCTCGAACTTTCAATCGTAAAGTTAAAAAGAGGGTATTCAAGGTTGGCGAACTAGTATTGGCTGTTCGAAGACCAATGGTGATGACTCACAAAAGCAAAGGGAAATTCTAAGCAAAATAGGAGGGCCCTTATGTAATTGAGACCGTATTTTCTAATGGCGCCTATCGGTTATCAAAGCCTAATGGAGATCTACTCATGATGCCTATCAACGGCAAATTTCTTAAGAAGTACTATGTATAAAGAAAAATGATGATGAAAATAAAGTTTCTTTTATTATTATTTTTGTTCAAGACAAAAGATTAAGGACGAGGGCCACTGCCTTCGCCTTCCTTATAGAATACATAGTCAGCTAATGCATAAAAAGCATCGTTGCCAGAGCTCATGAAAAATTTACAGACAACCATCCTCAGTGCTTCTTCTTCAGGAGTTTTCCTTGGCTCCACTAAGAAAGCAAAGATATCTTGTGGTGGCATGGGCGTAGAAGAGTTCTCGCTTACTTCGGTTGGGCCTGACATAATTGGCTCGACGGGGTGTGTCTCGATGACGTCCTCAACTTTCTTGGCGACTTCATTCTTTTGCTGCATATCCTTGGAAGACATTTCCAATAGAAGAGTGGAAATAAGAATGAAAAGTTAAAAAGATTTCTCACCTATTTAATAGGAGAGATCTATTAATGAACCGGTCTTTGAAATTGAAAATAATCTTTTATTCCCGGAAAGGCTTGTCCGTTCATTACATCAGATTCATTTATTTACTTATGGAATTGAATTGTTCTTTCTTTTCTCGAAAGATATGTCGGTTCATTTCATATTGGCATATATACTCAATGACATCTGTCTTTTTAATCCCCAGATACCAAGGTTTGGTTAAGCTGATTACTCATCTCTTTGGAGAGAAATTTTGATCTTCTACCTTACCCGTTGGTATAAAAAATTGGATTTATTATTTATCACGTTCTTATAACCTCTGAATAAATATTAAATCTTCTTGCTTTTCTTATCTATCAAATCCATTTGACCTCTGCATAGATATTAATCTACTTTTTCTTTGAGTTCATACATGCTGTCATGTCCATAATACCTCTGATAGTATTGTATACTCTAAACAGAAAACAAGACTTTAATATCTATCATGTCCATATTACTTCTGGATAGATACAAATCATTGAGCATAGAAGATTCATCATTTCCATTCTTATTTCATCATAAAAGTCTATTACATTTCTTAGACTTTCTTACAAATCATAATGGAAATATATTACAATCTTGGATTTTCATTCTATACACACAACGATGACCTAATCGAGATCTATTTCTTTTTTGGATCTTCTTCATCGGATTCGTTGTTGGTGTCAATTCCTTACTGTCTGAACCTCAATGGCGACAAGAACGGAAGGAATCAAACTCTGGTCTTCTCTCTCAGACGAGAGGAGAATCCCAAAGTAAGGCAGCCCGAAGATGTGTTGCTGCCAATACAACTGGTGGAGAAGTGGCGGCCTCTCAAAAGAGATAGGAATGTATCCAGCATTGGGATACGATTCCTAGTTCTGCCGTGAAAGGAACTCTACTACCCAATTTCTTGGGTTAGAGTTGACTCCACCATCCAACTCTCCGTGTATAAAGGCTCTTCCTACCAACAGAGGAAGACCCTTCTATCCCACGAAAAGTTCTGAGTTGTCTGATTTGCGCGTCAAAAGCGCATGAGCTCCCTGATGTTGATGTCAGAAGAACGCTCCTCACAGCGTCAAAGTCGCCAATACCGATTCTGGAAAAGCTCTTCAGCCAAACTTCTGCAAAAAAAACAAAAAACAAAGAAGAAGTGTTTTTAGACAGAAGTATCATCAGACGCGTATTAGTCAATTAAAACTGAAAACAGGTGCCTACGCATCTTGTTTTATCTTCAACAGGCAACAAGACTCTACGCTTGATGTTTTTACGCCCGTGATTCATGAGCATTCAATCTACAAGGTTTTTTATGCCAGTGTCTCATGTGCACCCTATTCAATAAAGCTTTTACGCCATTGTTTCATATCCACCTCATTTCAACAAGGCTTTTACGCCAATGTTTCATGAGCATATTATTCAACAAGGCTTTTACGCTCGTGCATCTTACCTATAAGATTCTACGTCTGTTAAGGATTTACACTCATGGGCATCTATTTTCGACAAAAAAAGTTCAAAGGCAGACGATTGTTTTACGAATTAAACTTACCATTGAGGTCAGATGATTCGGCTCTGAGAATTGTTGAATCAACGCCTGTCGACCGGGCGTACAAAGAGACAACATCGGAAAGCATCATTATTTGCTAGAAGCTATCTTCGAAAGAATGAGAATGAGAATCAATAAAACATTCTTTAACTTAGCTATTTATAAGGGTTGAGGAAACGGTTGGCATGAGTCTATTTCGGGAAAGATCCTACTAAAAAGGTGCTTATGACCACAAGGTAGATACCACGTGTTGTTTTGTTCCTCTTGGGAATGAACAGCCATAGAAGTAGTCAAATGAAGTGTTGAACAATTCTATGAGATTAACATCAAGATTTTATTTATAAAAAAGGGGGGAGTGGACCCCTACACATAAAAGAGTCGCAATACATGGAATATTATTTTTTCTCTCATTCGTTGGGCTGACGAAGGAAGGCACCTAATTCGTGCATGTTACGAATCCCAGAGCGACGCATCAAATTAAGAAACGCTTCTGCATCTCCTGATCCCTCATACGCAGTTGAAGGAGCACCATCGATGCGACTGAAGACTGCTGGAGTCAGTCCAAAGCACCCTACAAAGTTGCGTGCTCGCTCAAAATCAATCCTGGAGCTCGAAGCCTCTTCATTGTTAATCTCTTTCTTTGGCGCCATGTCACTATGAGGATGAATGACAAGAATGAAGAATTTTTCTTTATTTATACAATCAAATCAACTCTTCATATTCCTCATGGGAAACTGCTCATTATTAATGCAAACTCGGGGAGGTGAAAAGGCATTCGAAAGTTTCGATAAGAAAATTCATTGTGACGGTTAAGTGTTGACCGACACTATTTTTTGATTTTACGCCGACTGTTGGATAGCCCCACTTTTACGCGGATGACTGTAGCGTATCCCGCTGACTGGTCAAATCTCAACTTTTACGCTTCTGTTCAAAGTATTTCAAATTTTGAAGATATTTGAAAACTTTGAAGGGGGTCTTGTAGGAGCGTAAAAAGTGCTTCACAGAATGAGTCAAAAGAGATGGGTCATTCCACTCAAGATGATCTATTTTACGCCAAGGAGAGGCTAATCACTTTACGCCTAAAAGCAGGCTAACCACTTTTACGCTGGACAAAGCCTATCAAGTCTTGCATTTAATGCAAAGTCTAACATGAAGATTTAATGATGGCATATATTACAGAATTCGAAGGGATTTGTTTTACACAGAGACCAATTTGTCGTTTAGTATGTGGACTGAGCTATTTTTACGCTCATAATATGGCTTCTTTTACGCACGGAGACTATATGAGTTTTTACGCTCAAAAGTTGACATGTGCGTAAGGCTTATTTGGGCTACTTTTACGTTCAAGGTTATTTAACAACCACTTTACGCGAGAAGTCAATGTCAGGGCTATTTTACGCCTAGTCTACTACTTTACGCTTAGGGTATATTTGGGTGGTTTTTACGCCCTATTCTTCTTCACCAATTCAGAACGTGGTTTGCCTACATGGCTTTCATGCCACATATCTCGAAGAACGTGTGTACGTGCATCCTATTCTTACTGAAATAATGGAAAGTATTGCTATGGAAGTTTGATCTGTAAATGATCACTTTGTTCCTTGGACCATACGATGATGATGAAGATCACTGCTAGAAGATGAACAATTGGAAGAACTAAGTCACCAGAAAGGTATCGACGCACATAGGTACTGATGGCGAGGCCGAATGCTTTCCTGCTTTGCTTCACTCTGTTCTGGAAGAAAAGTTGAAGAAGAATGCTCTGAAAAATCAAAGTCTCTGGGCTCTGATCTCTATCTATTCTCTCCTTTCTCTCTGTGTGTCCGTTATATGAGAAAAATTAGTCTATTTATAGACTTGGCTTCTTGTGCATAAGAACTCAGCAAAAGTTCCGTCTTTACGCTAACAACTGCCACCCATGATTGGAGCCATCCTCTACATACGTTGACACGTGTCCCATCATTTCAGTAAGAATAGGATGCACGTACACACGTTCTTCGAGATATGTGGCATGAAAGCCATGTAGGCAAACCACGTTCTGAATTGGTGAAGAAGAATAGGGCGTAAAAACAACCCAAATATACCCTAAGCGTAAAGTAGTAGACTAGGCGTAAAATAGCCCTGACATGGACTTCTCGCGTAAAGTGGTTGTTAAATAACCTTAAGCGTAAAAGTAGCCCAAAAAGCCTTACGCACACGTCAACTTTTGAGCGTAAAAACTCGTATAGTCTTCGTGCATAAAAGAAGCCATATTATGAGCGTAAAAATAGCTCAGTCCACATACTAAACGACAAATTGGTCTCTGTGTAAAACAAATCCCTTCGAATTCTGTGATATATGCCATCATTAAATCTTCATGTCAGACTTTGCATTAAATGCTAGACTTGACAGGCTTTGTCCAGCGTAAAAGTGGTTAGCCTGTCCTAGGCGTAAAACCATTGGCTTGACCTGAGCGTAAAATGGTTAGCCTGCTTTAGGTGTAAAGTGATTAGCCTCTCATTGGCGTAAAATAGATCATCTTGAGTGGAATGACCCATCTCTTTTGACTCATTCTGTGAAGCACTTTTTACGCTCCTACAGTTCAACCCCTCACAAAGGAAGCGTTGTCGGCAAGAAGTTCTGTCTTCGACAGAATTGCCTTCCCATCAGGCGAGCCCTCATTGGATTCTGAAAACTATGCACCCGCTGGGGGTATTAAGAAGAAATCCAAGGCAGTACGTGCCTCATGTAACAAACATACTACGTTAATGACCGACCAAAGGCCTGCGTTGACAGTCATACGTGTAGCCGATGGAAATACAAAACTGGTCCCCGTGCTTCGATGCCTCGACTAGTTAAACCCCTATGTCGCCTAAGCACTCATATACGTGATACAAGCCAGGGGATACATCCCATGGAGAAGGACTCATGCAAGCAGCGTTTCTGTAAGCATGATTTGAGTCTGCCTCGCTAGACCCTCTCTGATCGTACCCGCGTGCAGCTTTCCTGCACATACAGTAGGGGTATATAGGTGGAGGACTTGACACTTTCACACAAGTATAAGGCGGAAGAGGAATCTGTGGCATAGGGTACGCCTAAATCAAGGCATCTTTGTACCCAGATTACCATCAACTGTTGCTGTTAACAGGCAGCCACCGTGCCGCCGAGGAGGCATTCCGTCTTCCAAAGACTACAGCCGACGTCAACCGAAAGTCAGAGGTTCGACCGGGGACGGCAAGTGCAGACGTAGATGAACTCCGTATCACTACGTGCAACGCGGCACATGGTTCTCAATCTCTCAAAAAGATGTCCAAGAATCCTCCCATCTCGGCCACCAAGCGCAAGAAGCAACCCGAGAGTAGCAAGGCGAAGGTACACAACACAGGTGTGTTCCAAGGCACGCATTCAAAATCTCTGTTGGGTACCACGTCATATGTCGGGGGTAGCCAACCCCCCACCATCCATGACAATGTCGTATTCTAGTCTGAGGAGGAACCATAATTAGCAATAATCTTTCTCTTTTCTCCTAGTTTTTGTAACATATTTCACCTAAATAAAATCGGAGGAGGAAAAAGAAAGCAGAAGAACCACAGCAGAAGAAGGAGTGAGGAATTTAAAGTGGGGGGAAGATGAGCAAAATGCTCACCAGCGGTGGCTTGCCACCTGGAAAACTCGACGGAGGACATGCTCCACGGTGGCAAAGACCAGATCCAGCGAGCAGAGCAGGCAGAGACGGTACGGCTTCGATGATGGTGCGAACCAAAAACAGTCGACAACGTTGGCTCCCAAAGGTGAGTGGTTGTGGGTTTTGGATCTGTGCCAGATCTGGACTGCAGTTGATGGTGGCAAGTCGGGGGTCCAGGCGGAAGAGCGGGAGTGTTGGTGGTAAAGGAGATGGTGGTGGTCGGCTAACGGAGGCAGTCGACGAGGCGACGATAGTGATTGGGCGGAGGAGGAACGAAGTGGTGGAGGCGATGGATCTGGGTTGGCATAGCCGAGACGGGGATAGGTGGTTCTACGAGGATGCCAAAGCAGGGGCTGGTGGCTGTGTTGGCAGATGGTGGTGGTAGTTAGCCGCTTGCCATGGTGGCCCAGATGGTGCTAGTGGTGGTGTTCAGATCTAGTGGATTAGGCGAAGAGGGATGGCCGGATGTGGCAGCCCCGGTGGAGACGGCAGGGCGGAGGGATGATGATAATGGTGGTTGTAGTGGTGGTGGTGACTGAGGTGGAAGGGTGTTCCAGATCTTGTACAGCCATATCTGGTGGTCTTCGATGGAAAGGACGGCAGTGAGGGAAGATAGCCAGGATGGGCTCGGCTAGGGGTCGGGTGTGTAGATGTCGTGTCGGCTTATCGACATGGCACGGGGGTTTGGTATTAGAACATGTCCGACATGTGGACACGGGGAAAATCATTATAGATATAAATAAATAATGGTGAATTTGAGTGGACATGGACACAGACACAATACAAATGAGATTATATTAGAGAAAAATGTGTGAATGAGGAATAGAGAGCATTCCATTAAATAATGGTGAGGGTATGCTCCCAAAAATGTGAGAAAAAACTTCTAAGAAGCTCTCCCATGAATTGGGCTATTAGCCCAATAAGAACCCATTCCGGAGAAAATCCCTTCGTAATTAAATCAAATAACAAACCAAAATATTCTTACGTAAAAATTAATCCTGACCCAAAATAATAATATATATAGAATAATTTGATGAGCTCAATCTCATATACAAATAAATTTTCAAATATAATAATTATTATTCATTAGGCCTTTAGGCCCAAAACGAGTGGAAATCCAATAGGCCCAATGGCTAATGCATATATTATTATTTAAATCTAATTTATAAAATGTTTAAATATTTTCTTATATAAATCTCGACTCATACTAGTTTATATAGAAGATTACACTAATGGGTTTAAGCCCATATTATAGGACCCCACTCCGCAAAGGCACTAGATAAATAGAGAGATCAGATTACTGGCTCTACAACAGAAGACGATTGATCTGGATGAGTGGACAAAGACTCATTTTATGATTTGTTTACGCCTAAGAAGAATTTGAGTTTTTGATTGAATGCTACTGCTAATAACAAGATGGTAATCATTGAGTATGCTTATAAGAGAATCCATATGCTACTATGCTAAAACAAGAAATAGAGATAATATGATGCCTTGCTAAGAAATGAATGTTGCCTTGGTCCAGAGAACCTTGCCATGTTAATAATAAGAGGAAAGAGATGCTTTCATATATCTATCGCATGCTATCAAGTATGTTTCAATGCTTAATGATATTGAACTGTTGCAAAAGATTGAAATGATAGATATATTGCTACTGTACAAGAGTTACCTAAAAAGAGATAATACGGCTTGTTCGTATAGAGAAAAATGTAGATCTACTGGCTTGATTATATAAAAAGAATAGATAAGATGGAATGTCTGCTGATCGATCGATGAATTGTTGACAAAAGAGTTTAATTGATAGATGTTGCATTCATAGTGTCGGTCTGGACAACTTGTGCACAAGGATGTAATCTCTTGATCGATTCCAGGGCACTGGGATCACTCGGCCTAGGAGAGAACAAGACATCCTAGGGCTAGAAGTCCCCGCGATCAGAGGGTGTTAGTCTATTAGTGAGATGGTCTAGAACGTCCCAACTGCTAATAATGGGAATACCCATGGACCATCATATAGATAGGCATGAATTGGTGAAGAGATGAACCCTAAGCCACAGCTGCTAGTATGTGTGCATGTCAGTGCATAGCTGACCCGGAGAGTCACAATTGCTGATATATGGACGTACTAGTACAGAGCTGAGCCTTGAGTCCCAGCTACCAATCGGATTACATGAGTCGGTAACTGTTTTGCTAAGAGGTGTTAATGCAGAGACGAATAGGAAAATTGCTGGTATGTTTATACTAATCCTTGTCTTACGCAGGGATGGACCGTCGGTTATGGTAAGAATCACAGAAAAGTGATACATTGTTGCTAAGTTTCCTGAACATGAGTTGCTTAAATAATTATTATGTCCCATGAGAAAAACATCTGATATCGTGCTTGTAATCTGCCGCTAAGAGTTGCTTAAATAAGAGAAATGATTATGGTTCATGAAACACATTGCGTACTTTACAAGAATGAAATGTCCCTTATATGCTTGAGAATGAATGAAATGAACTGTAGTTTTCTAAAAGTGTTTTCAAAAGATGTAAACTGACTCTGAATATGCATGAAATGAACATAGGTAAAAGTAGCAAGATCACATCATAAGAAATATTTTTTTTCACTAAATGAATTAGTGATCGTTTCAGACAAATGTAGCCTTTGTTCACAATCACCAGTATGTTGATATACTGACCCATCATCAGTCTGCACGCAGGTGCAAGATGAATCTATTCGACATAACAAAAGGTTGAACAAAATTTTTGTTTGTTGAACATATAAGGTATCTGTGCACAAAGAAGGAAGTCCTAAATAGGATATTCTAAGTACAGGGAGAAGAGGTTTCTGAAAAAGTGTGACGGTGGAGATCGAGCACTACAGTGACTCCTTTACTCCGTTGATGATCTGACGACGAATCAACCTTGCTCTGGCTCTCCGGCACCTTTGATGGAACTCTAGGATCACCGATCAAGAGGCTGTCCGGAGGAGAAGATCCCTTGAAGGGGGTTGTTCTTCTGTTGGTTGGTTGGTTGGTGGATTGTTCCTTCTTAGATAAAAATTATCGCTCCCTTCAAGTTGAAAGAGAACTCCTTCTATTTATAGAGAACCGAGCACATATATGATGTGCATTAGGATTCCTAGATATGAAAGAATCTGCCATTATTGTACGGTACGGGCTTCTGCGATGCTAACACGTGGTGGACATCGAGATTTCCCTCAATCGAGATCTCTGGTGATTATCAACATAACCGAAGGAGGTGACATGTGGCGCGTGCCGATTTGCTTGTTCGGATACAGTCGAGTAAATCTTGGGATTTTATCCTAG
The DNA here is from genome assembly GCA_029216955.1 of Iris pallida. Lineage (NCBI taxonomy): Eukaryota > Viridiplantae > Streptophyta > Magnoliopsida > Asparagales > Iridaceae > Iris > Iris pallida. The sequence continues at coordinate 3,859,279 of JANAVB010042619.1, read as the reverse complement.
ATTTGGAGTCTAATTGATCCTCGTCTAAGATTTAAATTAATCTGATATGATATCAATCATGATTTAATCCCAATTTTTTCTCTAAGAGGCGGTTTAAACAAACCAATTGGGGTGGACCCATGCTTCTTACACCTCTGGTGAGGACTAAGTACTATTGTGCTTCTAGAGCGATGAGTAAACCGTACTTCTGGAGACGACGAAGCCTTTGTGCTTTCAGACGACGAGTGGACTTGGCTTCGAATGACGACGAGACTTCTGTGCATTTAGAGCAATGATGAATCTATGTTTCGGAGCAACAGAGTCACTATGTTATAGGCGACGAGTAGGCTTGTGCTTCAGGTTGGTGAGATTACTGTACTTTTGGAGCGATGGGCTGATTTGTATTGGTTACAGTGGGAGTTCCCAAGTCTCTTGTAAAGAAGTGACTTAAGCTTCTGGATCGGAACAGATAACTATGTCGTGGGAATGGAGATGGTGTGAACATATCACCATCCTGCGCCTCATGTGGACGCATGTAAGTAGCTGCGGCTATGAACTTTGAAGGCGTTGGCTTTGGAGGAAAGGGTATAACACCCTTGCGTGTCTGGGGTTGGCGCAGGCAGGTAGCTGCGCCTCTGGAGTGAAGACACTAGTTTCTGAAGTAAATGAAAGGGCATGACCTTTGTATCATCTTCTCTGTGGCGAAGGGATGTCATCAGCTGAGTATTTTTCATGCTTCTAAAAGACCCCCTTTAAAGTGTCCTGAACTTGAGTCAAGCTCAGGATACTTTGAACAGAAGCATGAACACGTAGCAGGATTATACGAGCTGGGTGATGGCTGGTGTCATGCCTAGCTCTTTAACATTAGTTGTCCTGAGTCATTATTTCAGAGCAAGAGCTCCTGATGACTTCTTGATATTGGAGCCTCTTGCATATTTGCAGGGATTGTGAATCTCTTTAGCAGAGGAGGTTCAGAGTCACGTTTCTTCGGTCACCTTCAGTACTGTCATCTGACATGGAGTGGAGCTTTGGCTTGGCTTGTGAGCTACCTTTTGACCGACATCTGGCTCATGCTTGGACCACGCGAATAGTCTATATAAAGGACTACCCCTTCCAAGAGAAGACTCAGCTACTTCCACATTGGCCTTGCTTGCCCGACACTCGGCTGCTAATGACCCTGGAGTTTGCTTGAGGTGGCCGTCGGTGGCAAACCTTTTCATCCGAAGAAGCCGTAGTAGAACTACCACTGGATCTCGAGACGTCCCTACGCTCTGGATGTCGTGGACGTCAATGGAATTTTGGACCTCTGCCTCCTGGATTTGGATTGCTTGCCATTCCGAGGAATAGTAAGGCCTGCAGCTGTGGTTGCTCCCATGGCCAGCTGGGGAGATAGGGGAGTCATGTACAGGTCTTCATCCCCGGCTTGGGCCAGTAGCTACTTCGGGCGGTGGCTTCCTTTTAACCAGGAAGTGATTAGCTCTTTCACCGCCTTACCTGCGCTATTGAGAGCTTGTACTGCAATTTTAGCCTTTTTTGCTTCTGTGTATGTAACTACGAAGAGCTTGTAATAGGTCTTTGTAGCCACATGTTTTTATATATAGAAGCTTTCATGTCCCCTTTGCTTTTGTCTTCAAAATAAAGAGAGAATCTTCACCAGGTATTTGTCTGACCAGAGGTAATATGAATGTGGTAGGCTTAATCTTTGCCGGGATATAGAACAACAATCCAGTGGTAATATAGACGTGAACTGTTTTCTAGACTACCGAAATAACCATAGAGCTTATGCGAGAAGAACTACTACTCAGAGGTAATATGGACATGATAGCCGCATCTTCCAGGTGTAGAGGAGCAATCCAGAGGTAATATGGACGTGAAGTGCTTCATCTACTTGAGAAAATATATAGGATAGAGAGGGAGATCCCCTTACCAGAACTCATAGGCACCCTTTTCAGGGGGATATGGGCACCTATGCTGGTTCCGCCTTCAGATGTAATATTTCTTTAGAAACTTGCCATTGATGGGCAACATTAGCAAGTCACCATTAGGCTTAGCTAGCCGATAAGCGCCGTTGGAGTATACCATTTCTATGACGAACGGTCCTTCCCAATTGGGCTCAAACTTTCCAGTCGTCTTGTGAGTCATTACCATCAGTCTTCATACTGCCAAGACGAGGTCGCCCACTTGGTATGGTCTTTCGCGGACCTTTTTGTTAAAGGCCCCAGAGATGCGAGCTTGGTAAAGCTCGATCCTTTGCTCCACGAGCAAGCGCTTTTCATCCAGCGCTTCTAACTCTTGTAACCGTCTGCGCTGATTATCTTCGACGGTTAAGCTTGCATAGGCCATGTTAGCAGACAACATCTTCTTAAAGACTTGACCGATGGTGGTATCAGACTCCCAAGTGGAGGAGTCAGAAGAGTGTGAGTGCCTCATGACTTCTTCTTCTGAGTCTTCTGAGGAGGAAGTAGGTGTAACGTACCCCAGCCCTTGACGGGTACGTTGGTAATAGTTTTGAGGTTTTTCCTTTGGAGCATGAATCTGTCAGGAAAGACGCCGGCCCTTGCTATAATTGAGCCCCTTGTTGTTGTTCAGGTCGTAACCCATCTTCTGGATGAGGTTTTTGGCTTGCACAGTATAGTAGTAGAGCTGCATCTTGCCATTGTCGAGGTCTAGGTCTTCAAGAGTTATTCGATGTGGACGCTCTGGTCCTTGCTGATGATGGCCTGAAGGAATCAGATGACCAGGGAGAAGTCCTTCGCCAACGCTTAGAGACTCTGACTAGGGAAAAGGTGGATATCAATGCCCGTCAGGCGGCCGAGTTGACTCTTGCGCGTCAGGCTTTGTAATCCCCTAAAATTTTATAGATTTTTTTTATGTTTATTGCTTAAATATTTTGTTTTGAATTTATTTTGTTAAATTAATGATAAATATAGCCTTAGCCATGCTTAAATTCGTTACGTACACTGAGTAGACAATATGGCCCGGCTCGTGCAGTCAAGTGACTTGACTAGCATATTAGCTGTATGTGTCAATAGATTTATTTTATTTGATTATTTAGTTATTTAAATTTCTTAAATCGTATCATGGTTATCTTTTTTTTTTCATGTTTAAGATTTATTAATTAATTAACTATCTATTTAGTTTAGGTTTGAAAGGATTGAAAATATGAATATTTGTTATAAAATAATACTAGTAGTAATGGGTACTCTCCTCAAATATGATAACCCTACTAGTGTTGCTATTAATATTATGATTGTTATTTTTATTATTAGTAGTATTATTACTACCAAATCTTGCTTCTATATTTTGTTAAAATTATTAGAAATTATATATATATATATATATATATATATATATATATATATATATATATATATTTTTTTTTTAATATATATATATATATATATATATATATATATATATAAAAATATATATATATATATATATATATATATATATATATATATATATATATATATATATATATATATATATATGTACCAAATATATAAAAAAAAATATGTACCAAATATTTCTCGGTGACATATGGAACAAAAAATTAATTTACAAAGAATAATTTTACTTACTTTATATTTACAAATTTTCTTGTATATATTACATATATAACTACATATATTTTATTAATGTATATATGTTTAGATAAATATAAAGATGTGTATACATATATAATAGGGTGTGAGACTAATACATTTTATAATATATGTATACATATAAATATTTTGTTAAATATACATATTAGGGTTTTGGAGGGAAGCATTTCTTCTTACATATCTGTTATCTGTAGAAAAAAAAATATATAACTCACGAGATTTTCAAAATCTCGTGAGTCACCTTATTCAATAACCCCCCGCAAGCCTAGCCAACTGTGTTGAGTTTTTTGAAACTTTGATAAATTGAAAGTCGACCAATTTTAAACCAAATTGAACCAAACTTTTTGCAGATTCAATCTAATCCCTTTCTCTCTTAGATCAACTGAAATCTAGATTCAAATCGGTACTAATCTAATAAGAAATTTTAATTTTTCTTATTCGGCCAATAAAGGGAACCCCTCGATGAATTTTATGAACAACCTTGTTAAACCAACTCGACATTACCCCCAGGACCTTCACCAACACCCTACGCACCTTCCTAGCCGCACGCGCCGCCTGCAGCCATTGCGGAGGCGCCGGAGCACTGACAGGACTGACATCACAGTACAAAACAAGCACCCTGTTTTGCTAGGGTTCGGCAGTAAGGCATCCTATTTTTGACCCAAAATTCTTGTGTACTACTTCCGATTTACTCGACCTAGAAATTCCTATACAAGACCTACATAACCCCCATGGAATCCCACAGTTAGGTTGATTATAATCGAGAAGCATTGCCCAGCAAATTTGACTCCAAAGTCATTGGAAACCAAGGGTTAAGCAGTATAGAAAACAGCCAACACATCCAACTTGCAAGCCTCTTTCCTGTAAAGATATTCGGTATACTAGAAAACTATTTTAACACACTTTTAGACAACCTATAGGAGTTTAAAAACCCTTTTGTAGATTTACTTTTCACCCACAGAACAACGAAAAAATCTTTTGCAAATTTTAAGAAAAACTTGTTTTCGAATAATAGGAATTTTCGAAAAGTTACAGATACGGCGTGCGCCCCGACAAACAGGGCGACATGGTCGCGCACTATACACATCGAAAGATGCGTATGGATGTTGCCGACGTGTGGGAACTGACGGAACACGATTTCGTTGCGTGTGCGCGACGAAATCAGTACATATCCGTCAAGATACCCCCGTATCGACCTTTTGCAAACTTGGCCATAATTTTCTGTACGTTCGTTATATCGAGACGAAGCATGTGCCAGCAGGACCGTATCGAAATTTTGGTCCTGTGTACCAAGGTTGGTCCGATTCTGAGATGGTCGACCGGAACGCCTATTTGGCGGGCCCGCGACCCGATCCAACGGGCAAAATTGTACACGGCCCACCTGAATCCAACTTTGGATATACGGTTGGGTTCGTCTCCTCAAACCGGATTCATAGACATGTAGTTTGATGACTTTAGAGACCATAGAAACTGGCACACATTTTGGTACAAAACGGGTCCAACGACGGATATCGTTTTGACCCGAAATTATGATTTTGCTCCAGTTCCAGAATTAGACTTTTGGACAAGCGATTCCTAGATATATCTTTTACACTGGGAACGTTCTTGATGTTTGTTTCAGCATTCGGAGTTGTTCGTGGATTTTGAGTTTCTTGCTGACGCTTCTGATTGTTGAATTTGCCATTTTTGCGCCACCAAGCAAGATACCTTCCCTTATTTACTGCTTATAATTAGTTATATTTTCTTTATTCAGTTACTACATATTTATTTCCTATTTATTTTCAGTTGAATCCATGATTTATTGTTTATAGTTTACTCTATTATGCCTTCTTTTATTTCTCCTTCTTGTCTTTAATATGCATAAGGACTTAGTCTTAGAGGACTACCTTCGTTAGTGAGCTTGGGAGGGAGAAGACAGTAAAATGTATGGGCTACCCAAATCCCAAAAGCCATAGTAATTGCGTACTATGGTAGTCGTGTCGTGAGGGTCACTAGCCTCGAGGTATGTGGACTGATGGATCACGTGGGCCGCTAGCCTCGAGTTATGTCGGCTAATAGTATTGGTACTTGACGTGTGCGTGTTGTGTGTTGTTACCTTGTCTTGGGGGTGTCAGCCTTTACCTGCCTATACATTGTGATGTCTTCTAAATTGCATACTAGAAAGGTTAGGAGACCTTAGTCAAGGTCATGTTCTAGTCATGGCACGGGATAATGTCACATCACGGAATAGTGTGCTACTCCTTGTTCTTGTTTGGTTGTAGGGGTAGTCCATTATTTTAATGATAGGATAGTGAGCCGTGTTATGGTTTGGACACCTTACTTTTACTTTTACTTTATGGTATATTTTATATCCATTTTATATGGCATGTTCTTTCTGTATCTTGTTACGTCCCTCTGAGGACCCGGTGATCTCTCCAGGGATAGGAGATTTTCCGAAGGAGTATGGCTCGGCACTGGATCCTTCATACCTTGATGACGAGGCGTCTCCCGCTAATATCTAGATTTATGCTATTCTTTGAGACTTATAGTGGACATCTATTCTATTTGTGATTACTTTCGTATCTATTTGGTGTGGGTATGTCCACCCGGCTATCTCTGGACTCACTTATTTATTCTACTGGACTTCTTGTATGTTTTGTGTGTGCTCTGGATGAGATATAGTTTTATGATGTTCTGGCCTGCGAATTATATTATTATAGCTTATGTATATATACGATGATTCCATATATTGGAGTACTCTTCGTATATATGCAGCTGGCATGTCCACATACCTGGTCCTAATGGCATCCCCGTTGTACGTGCAGGGAAGCTGCACGTGAGTATGATCATAGCGGGTCTGGCGAGGAAGCCTCGTGTTGCTTATGTGGAAACGCTGCTCGCATGGCTCCCTCTCCATAGGACGTACCCCCTGGCTTGGCTCTCGGAGCCATGGATCCTTTGCTCTCAACGCGGGCCTCTGGTTTGCCATAGGTACTGTGCGCTTATTGCATGAACCACGAACCACCTGGGTTCTCTTCTTACTACCCCCAACGGGTGAGTAGTATTCAGAGTCCGCCGAAGGCTCGCCTGGAGGAAAAGCGATTATGTCAGAGATAGATCTTTTTACCGACAATGCTCCTATCGTGAGGGGTTGGACCGGTGTGCACTTCCTTTAGCGTCATGCCTTCGTCAGATCAACCATAGATCCACCGTCTTCCTCGCCATGCTTTTCCAGAACCAGAATCAGGCGAGGGGATAAGGTTGTAGCAGTCGGAATCTTCTTCGTGGCTTCGGTGTTGAGGGGGTCCTGAGTCGCAGTTCCCGCCATTATGCTGCTATCTGCAGTCGCCTTAGGCCTCCAGACACGTCGAGTCTTCTTCGGTTGTAAGAACCGCTTCGAAGTCTTTGACTCTTCATCAGAGAGGAGATCTTCAAAAGGTCGAAGCGTACGACCAGCATGTCTTAGGAAGATCCCAATAAGTTGTCATCAGATTGCGTCACCGTCTTTTCGTTGGAGAAGAAGGTATTCCCCAGCAGAGTCGCCATTTTGTTCGACATAACAAAAGGTTGAACGAACTTTTTGCTTTATTGAATGTATAAGGTATCTGTGTACAAAGAAGGAAGTCCTAAACATGATATTCTAAGTACAGGGAGAAGAGGTTTCTGGAAAAGTATGACGGTGGAGATCGAGCACTACAGCGGCTCCTTTACTCCGTTGACGATTTGACGACAAATCAACCTTGCTATGGCTCTCTAGCGCCTTTGATGGAACTATGGGGTCACCGATCAAGAGGCTATCTGGAGGAGAAGATCCCTTGGAGGGGGTTGTTCTTCTGTTGGTTGGTTGGTGGATTATTCCTTCTTAGATGAAGGTTGTCGTCCATTAAGTTAAAGGAGAACTCCTTCCATTTATAGAGAACCGAGCACATATACAATGTGCATTAGGGTTTCTGAGATATAAAATAATCTGTCGTCATTACACGATGCGGACTTCTGCGGTGCTGACACGTGGCGGACATCGAGATTCCCCTCAATCGAGATCTCTGGTGGTTATCAACATAACCGAAGGAGGTGACACATGGCGCATGCCGATTTGCTTGCTCGGATACAGTCGAGTAAATTTTGGGATTTCCTCCTAGATTTGGAGTCTAATTGATCATCGTCTAAGATTTAAATCAATCTGATATGATATCAATCATGATTTTAATCCCAATCCTTTCTGCAAGAGGCGGTTTAAACAAACCAATTGGGGTGGACCCATGCTTCCTATGCCTCTGGTGAGGACTATGTACTACTGTACTTGTGGAGCGACGAGTAGACCGTACTTCTGGAGACGACAGAGCCTCTGTGCTTTCAGACGACGAGTGGACTTGGCTTCGAATGACAACGAGACTTATGTGCATTTAGAGCAACGATGAAGCTGTATTTCGGAGTAACAGAGTCACTATGCTGTAGGTGATCATTAGGCTTGTGCTTCAGGTTGGCGAGATTACTGTGCTTTTGGAGTGACAGGCTGACTTGTATTGGTTGCAGTGGGAGTTCCCAAGTCTCTTGTAGAGAAGTGACTTAAGCTTCTGGATTGGAGCAGATGACTGTGTCGTAGGAATGGTGTGAAAAATCACCGTCCTGCACCTCATGTGGACGCATGTAAGTAGATGTGCCTCTTAACTTTGAAGGAGTTGACTTTGGAGGAAAGGGTATAACACCCTTGTGTGTATGGGGTTGGTGCAGGCAGGTAGCTGCACCTCTAGAGTGAAGATACTGGTTTTTGAAGTAAAAGAAAGGGCGGGGCCTACCACCATCTTGCTTTGAGGTTGGCACAGGCGAGTAACTGCGCCTCTGGCTTGAAAGCTTTGGCTTCTGAAGTAAAGAGCGATAAATATCCGCTATTTAAGGACTTCCCTCTTAATTATCGCCGTAATATGGGGAAGTCCAAGGGTCTAAGACTGACACTCATCATGCTGAGTCTTAGGTTCATCCCATTAATGCGAGAATTCTGACAATCGGCCATGTGGCGTGCACTCTGGGCCATTTTCGGTCCTATAAAAGGGGAAGTTTTTCTCTGAAGAGTTGATGTCTTCTTCTTGGCATCCTTCACTACCATGCGAGATCTAAACTTAACTTCGAGCGGCGATCGGCCTTGTATAAGTTGGTTGCTAGTTGAGGCTTTTCTCTTTCATAGGAGCCATGTTCTTATAGAAGAACTCTATGTAGAAGGATCCATCACTGCCCTTAAGAAGTACGTAAATGTCCTCCTTAGGGAGTTCAACTCTGGGCGACGTCTAAGGGATCTTCGAGATCCTGACTACCTAGGTCATGGGTGGATAACCAACCCGAAGAGCCACAGGTTGTGCTATGTCCTTCCCATTCAGGGGTTCGCGACCTGCTGTGCTCTTTGAAGGCTCGGGCCAATGACTGCTTCAGGAAGCTGCTTGCTTTGGCCGAGTGGCTGATATGCTTCTGGGAGGCTGTGCCCATAAAAAGGTCATAATACGCATCGATGGAGGTCAATCTTCTGGCATGAAGAAGAAGGGCTATGCTTTGACGAAGACCGAATCACTTATAGACCCCTCTAGGCTCTGTCGAATCTGTACCAAATCCTTTGTAGACAAACCGAATTAGTCCTTTTTATGTAGTCTCGATGTGTCTGTACTAGACTTTGGTAGACGTGACACATAAGGGACTTCTTTCCATATCTTATGTTTTATCTTTTTAGCACTTGGGCTGAGCCTTTATATCATCTGCTCTGTGGTGAAGGGATGTCATCAGCTGAGTATTTTTCATGCTTCTACAGAATCGAGAAGGATAGTCCGAAGCGATAACCCGAACCTCATCCTCAGGAGCCAGAAATCAGAAGAGAATGTAATCTGCAATGTTTCTGAGAGAATATAAGCATTGTATTAAAGAGAATGGAGAGCTTGTAATCTGTTCAAATAAAATCAATAAAGTGATTTATTTCTGTTACCTTGTGTTCAATTATAGCTCGTTGCTGCTTCAATTATCTGTTTTATGTTCTACTGTATTATTGTCAATCTTCTCTATTTTGTTATTGTACAGGTCTTGGCCTTGTGCAAGCGCAACTTAGGCTTGCATGGTACCACGCCCAAGCAAGGACGAACGGTCTCACAGAATCCGAAGCGAAGACGAAAGGACTCTGCGGGATCGGGGCGTTGTTAGCCCATTGGTCATGGTCAAACCTGATTTTAATAATTGATCAAACTCTATCTCGATATAGGGGCTACTTAAAGATGTTTTGGACTCTTGGACACTGCCAAAGATCTGCTACCCATTATGTTCAAGACCGAAGGTGTGTTTGCCACTCGAGTCTGTATTTCTTTTATGCAATATAATTTTCACTTTTATTGAGTCTAAGAATAATTGTACACCGAGTCATACTGGCAAATAGGCTACCCTAAAAATGTTTCAAAAATATTCCATGTTTTGAAAAACAGTTCCCTATTTACAAAAAGCTCATAACTGCTTAAAACAATTTTCAAAAAGCCCCAAAATTAAATTGCAAAAACCCTGACCAACCCTGACAGAACTCGGCCAGAGTTCGGTTAGTGAACGTTACTTTTTGAACTTGGTCTCGCTGCAGTTACGGATCCTAACGAGATTTTCTTACAGAGTTCTGCCCGAATTCTGCCAGAGTTCTTGTAACACCCCAGTCCCAAAATACTTAGGACCAAGTACGTATCCATGCCAGCTGTATACATACGAAGTACGCTCCAATATATGGAAACCTTGTATGTATACATAAGCTATAAAATACAGTAATCAAAGACTAAATCTCATCCACAATGAAAAGAATAATAATATAAAATCAACTTGAATAATTATGGTTCAATCGTTGGGCGGAGATAAATCCACTACCAACAAATTTTAATAGGAAAGAAATATACAAGGATAGTAATTTTTAGAGCGAAGGGGATGACGATCCAAGAGCAACATCTCGAAGAATAGATCGCAAGTAATGGCCTTAGCTAGAGCACCTGCAGAAATCACAAGACACACCAGGAGAGATAACCAGGTCCTCAGAGAGACGTAACAAGATACATAAAGAACATGCCACATAATGAATATATATACTATGTCATAAATCACAAGTAAAGTAAATAGTCCCAATCGTAACAAGATCCAATACCACATCATCGAAACAGTGGACTACCCCTACAACCAAATAAGGACAAGGGATAGTACACTATACCGCGAAGCGACATTATCCCAAGCTACTAATGGGACGGGGTGATATGACATTGACGAGGGTTACCTGACCATTCTAATGTGTTTATGCAGTAAGAACAAACCTTCATCGTATGGGCACTCTGGCTCAGGTACAGGAACTCAGGTATGGTCCCATCAGGATACCAGGGACCCCAAAGCATAACATTCCTCGAATGTCAGAGGCCAGCAGGAAATCAGGTATCAGGATCCAGGACCGTATCTCCAGCGGAGATAACCGGCAATAATAGGAAAGTGCATACGTGGCCCATACGTTAAGGAACTGTTCTTCCCACCCAATGCCTAACAGAGTCACATCTATGACTCATAAACTTCTACTAATTGCTAAGTCTTCTAACATGCCTCTATTAGCAGTTAGCCCTAACGCATGCACATGGGAGATCAGCCCACACGCAAGAACCTCTACATGCTACTCATCTCACACATGTAACACCTAGTTTTCCAAATGAGGGTAATTTTGAACTTTTGTAATTATAATTATTATTTATTGATATTTATATAAAATTATGAATTTTGGTGATTTTTAATCAATTTAAAACTGTTTTAAGTCATGACTTGTGATTTTGATGTGTTGCTAGTGAAACCCGAGAGATTCTCTGACCTAGAGCCTAACCATGTGATTGGGGATATTTAATTATCATTTTTTGTCTAGGGGTACTTTGGTCATTTTGACTTATTGGAATTATTTAATTAATTATTGGAGTGGTGATTGTTATTTTTGACTTTGACTAGTTGAGACTTTGTAGGCTAACCTAGATGTTGACTCTAGCTACGGTTACTTGGTTAGCATGGTGAGACCCTAGTCTAACTTAAGTCAACCTAAGTTAGTCATTTAGAAATCAAGATTCAAATAGGAGGGTTAGTGATTTGGTTCATAGGCTTGAGACTTAGAAATTGATTCCATGACTAGTGCAACTAGGCCCATAGCCCATTAGACTAAACCCTAACCCTAATTTTATCCTTCATGAACAGCCACCTAGGGATTCCCAACCCTATAAAGTCTCACTTCCATTGTTCTTGCCTCTTTTGTAATATTTCAACAAATTAAAGAAAGAGGTAAATAACAATTTTCCCTAATTTATAACATCCTCATTTTTAATCCTTTTTGACCCAAATCTTTTGCATATGAATCTAATCAACCTCTACTTTCTGTCCATGGAGAGGAATCCCAGCTTTGGGTCAATTTAGAGAATTTGGCTATCAAGGAGAACACCCCCCATTTGAAGTTTTTTCTTGCTATTTGCACCTATAGGTAAAACTCCTCAAATTTTGCTAATATTTTGATTTCTTTGCATATTAGGCTAGATCTAGGTGTCCCCTAGATGTCCCTAAAATTTGGGTAGAAATCGTGTCCATTTTGTGTCCGTATCGAACACGTGTCATAGTGTATAGGCAAGTGTTTGATAAAATGCCACTTAGGAATTTATTTTTGATTTTTGTAAAACTAATTACATGGTTTTGTAGATCTAAATATGTATATTAACTTTTGTGAAGAATGATGTGATTTTCGTGTCGATTTTGTATCAAAAATGGGTGCGGACACGCTGCACGACATGCGTGTGCGCTGTCCTGCTATCCGTGTCCTATTTTTCACTGGACACAGCATTTTGACACGCAAAACTTGGTGTGGAGGTTGGGGCAGTGACTGACAAGTCACTCCCCAAGTTTTATGATACCTCGTTTCGTGTCGGACATGAAAATGAGGCCGTACTGGTTTTACACTAGACTGAACACGTGCATTTTGGGGTTCTGACATGAGCTTTGTGTCCCTCATGGACACGTCGTGGTGACGTGTCAGGGACATGAACACGTAGCCCTATATGGGACGAACACGTGGGTACGAACACGAGTCGTGTTGTGCCCTATGTCGCGTGCACAAGGCCGTGTCCTCGCTGCACGAGGCTGCCTGTGCTATTTTTTTTGATACTCGGTATAATTCGTGTTTTGGACATGTCATGTCCACTTTTGTGGACACAACACGACCTGTGGAGTACCCTTACACATACACGATACTACCTTGACCTTTAATTTAATATATTAATGTAATTCGAATAACGATTTTAGGTATATATGTGATTCTCGGATATTGTGTTCAGAGAACTATTTCAGAGTTTAAAAAAAGTGTAATTGAATGTAATTTGATAATGTGTTAACGTGTATTGATGCCTAATAATATTGTTTACATATATAGAAATCAATGGGATTCATGTTTGTGTTGTAAATTGCGTTCGAGCACATGTTGAACACTAAATTCTGATTTTGTAAGCATACTGCTGCACCTACATCTGTTACACTCTACATTACACACACATGTTTGACACTTGTACACTTGCATTTACTTTACATTAACACTTTGTACCTGTTGACACATCTATACTTCGTTCACACTGATGCACATTTGCATTTATCTGCACACTGCACATTCACAGATATCCTAATACACTGCTCGCTCACTTTGACACATTTCACTCATTCACTCAATCACTCATTCCACTCTTCACCCTTCACATTGCTCAGCCCACACTCGACCAACCCCTTTTCCAATTTCCTATGATTCTTGATTTGGATTCGAGTTATAGGTTTTGACTGATATGTTATGTTGGGTTTTCAATGTATTTCATACAAGGTATTTGGTATTGGGTTGAGTCCGGTTGATATGGTTTCGGGAAGTTTTAGTTGGAAATGTTTTGAATAGTAAAAATGGTTTTGGGGGCTTGGTAATTGAGTAGCCTGTTCACTGTAAATTTGTTCAGTCCATTTCTGGACAGTGGTGCCATGAGTTGGCTACCGTTTTAGTATCAGACATTAGCCATGCCTTGGTATCAGAACCTGAGTAATGGAGTTACAGTCCTATATTAGCTTTAGTTCAGTACCTACATAGACAGACCAAATTTTCTTTTTGTTCAGTCTTCATATTCTCTTTTGTTCTGTCCCTTGAACATCAATGTTCAATCTTTGAACATCTATGTGTTCAGTTCTAAATGGGATCCCCTGCATCATATGTTCAGATCCTGGACATTCTTGGTTCAGATCTTGGACATCTATGTTCATACATTGAACCTTTTGTGATATTTAGTCCCTGGGCCATGTATCTTAGCCATCTAGGATATGTCCAGTTTCCACCTCATTCAGTTAACATTGCATTAGTGTAGGCTCGAGTACCATTCATTTATTAATTCAATCTTCTATCGTATTGCTAGCGTTTAAGTTGAGGGCTTGCCTTGGGTCTTTGTCCATTCAGTGTATTGTAGACCTGTGTATATAGTACATATATATGTGATGTGAGGGATGTATACTCTCATATTATGTATAATAGAGGTAAGGTAGCTTAGGATAAGGGTTAGTGTCATTAAGTATATAAGTGATACTTATGAATTTTTGTGTTAGAATTATAGGCTAGTTAATATAGGATTTGGTTAGCATATTTGCACACATTGATTCCTATGTACACACATTGCACACCTAAACTGTCACCCTACACTCTCTACACATTGTCTTCTTCTATATATACACAAACCTATGATTGAATACCCATGTCACACACATTCAAATCTGAACTGAGATTGATACACACTCACACATTGTTGACACCTACACACTGGAATCTGAGACACTATGACACACACACACATATGCATGACTCTATCCCTCTCTATGTGCATATGTATATATATATATATATATAACATAAAACTTGTGTGATAAATGTGGGGTAATATAGATTATGCCTATTGTCTATATAACTAGTTTGTATATAGATATGTGTGTTGCCAATATATGTGAATATGGCTCATGGCCTATGTAGTATAGCCTATGGGTATCCTATATGCAAGTTTGTGTATATGGAGTGTGTACACATGAGTTTAATGTGTTGTTAGGCTAGTATGACTTTAAAATGATGTGTGCTTGCTAGGATTGTCTTGGTTAGGCCTAGTAAGACTTGTTGGATTAAGTTTGACCTAGACAGTTGACCAGGTTTAACTTAGAGTTGACTTTGACCTAGAAATCATGTAGATTGTATCGTAAACTTCATTTACCTTGTTTTAAACACATTATAACATGTACTGCTCTATTTAGGACATTGTGACTCTGGTGTAGACATCTGATATTACACTACTCTTTTCAGAGTATCAGGCGAGTACATTCTCTGATAGTTCTCTCAATTACTTGTCAATTACTGTACTTCAGATCTAGTTAGCTGTATGTGATTCTCTGTTACAATACGTATGGATATTTCTGGATTCATGTATGCGACACACATACCATATTGTCTGGCCTCTATTACTGGAATCATTCTGGAATCATTGTTGGTATCATCATGTTTGGCTGAACTCATCTCGATTCTTGTGTCATATTCTAGATTCACTTGTACTTGCTGCTAGAGGAAATACTTGAGTAAGGCATGTAGACATACCCCAATTCTGGAATCACCTCACATGCTGGAATCAAACTAGAATGATAGCCATATCACACCCGGCCGAGTGTGTGATGTGCCGGATTACCTATAGCCGTTTACATGTCGATCTCGGTATTTTAAAATACACTGTTAGAATATAGTCTGGACTCACCCTGGAATCTTTGATCACTGACTGAAATCATCTTATACTGGACTCATCTTGTACTGGAATCACCTGGTATCAGATTTATGTTGTCTGGACTTACTTGGTTTTATACTTGTTTACATTTACTTTCTGGACTTATATCATGTTACTTTAGTTCAGCTAGTTTCTATTTACAGTCTTCATTGCCATGATTCTTCTCTTGTTTAGTTACTATACTTTCCTTGTATCTCAACTGTTCTCTATATTATCACCTAAATATAAACTGCCATATTCATCAATACAACTGTCTATAACTGCCTTATAGTTCTCTGTCATTTTCTTAGGTTTTCTAGATGAGATGTGCTCGTTCCTGTCCTGACTGGACCTGTTAAAAATTTTACAGATGATTGCCCTGAGGACACTTGCCCTACTTACTATGGACCAGGAGATAGTTTAGCCACCTTTGGCCTCGACACTCAGAGTGATTGGGAGACTAGCTAGTAGACTTGGTTTAGTTTTCATGTTTTAGAACTTGAATTGTAAATAAGTTGAGATATGTTTTGTTTTGAGATTGTTTTGACATTATTATTATTTAGTAGTTGGTTTGTTGTTATTATTTTGTCTTAGCTTTAAATTTCTGTGTTATCATATCGTGCTTAGACTGTGATTGAGATTCTATTATATTTATACTTGTCCTCCGTTCGAAGTTGAGACTTGACAAGTACATTATATAATTACGTGGGTTGTTGATTAGATAGTAACCTAGAACAGCGTTCTACCGCCGACACTGCGGCGTAGGCTGGGCGCTGTTACGTACTCGTACCCTCTCAGTGGGTGCGGATCGTGACACGTTTTTAGTGGTAGCCCATGCAGGTCGAGAGTCACATTAGTGCGATGTCGTGGTAGTGCAACGATTAGTTGTACTGCTGCGCGCCTGCGATAGGAACTAAGGAATAGACTTTAGTTGAAAGAGTACTCTATCACAGTTAGGACTACTTGAAAAAAATTCTTGGGATGACCCTTGATAATCTCATTATAAACTATCTCGAAATTCGATTCTGACATTCTTGTCTACTTCCTTGTTCATCGTTGAATTTGATTCTTGGTATTCATTATTGACTTGATTTTCTACCAAGATAATACTATGAGCTAGGTTGCCTCAGTCATGGAATCTAGAGTCTTCTACAGCCATATTAGCTGGTTTGGCGATGAGATAGAGTCTAATTTTGGATGTATTTCTCAGGTGTGGAAATTTAAAGTTTTCGCAGCCAAGCTAGCGGCAATGCAAAAATTTTAAATACCATGATTCTAGAGGTATGTACATTAGTTGCGGACTCTATGGATTATCGCAGCCATACTTACTGGTATGACGAGGATTCTGGTAGCATGGTTCTAGATAGACGGGTATGATTATCAGATTGCGGAATAGATACCATATAGATGGTGCCCTAGTATAATTGAGTGGAATATCAGTGTAGATATTACTTGAGTGTCATGGATTAGATAGAGGGAGCTAGGCCACCTGTAGCGCAGCACCGTGCCCGCACCATCAGAGGGATATACCCCAGAGGGACAGGGCTTTTGCGCTGACAGTCGAGTAGACCGACGCTACGGATGACGGGTTAGCAGGGCTGTCTTTCTTATTCCTCCTCCCCACTTCCATGTGTGATTTCCATTAGTACCTGCCAGGATATTGCTTATGATTTGCTAAATAGTGTGGCTACCCTGTTCGAGACTATGGAATCACGACCAGTAGGATTATGTTGCATGTTATCTATCGACCTTGATTTGATTGGGGGTTTGACCTAGTAGGGGTACGATCATCTTAATTTCGAGTACGAAATTTTTCTAAGGGGGGTAGACTTGTAACACCCAGTTTTCCAAATGAGGGTAATTTTAAAATTTTGTAATTATAATTATTATTTATTGATATTTATATCAAATAATAAATTTTAGTGATTTTTAATCAATTTAAAACTGTTTTAAGTCATGACTTGTGATTTTGATGTGCTGCTAGTAAAATCCGATAGATTGTCTGACCTAGAGCCTAACCATGTGATTGGGGTTATTTAATTATCATTTTTAGTCTAGGTGTACTTTGGTCATTTTGACTTATTGGAATTATTTAATTAATTATTGGAGTGGTGATTGTTATTTTTGACTTTGACTAGTTGGGACTTTGTAGGCTAACCTAGATGTTGACTCTAGCTATGGTGACTTGGTTAGCATGGTGAGACCATAGTCTAACTTAAGTCAACCTAAGTTAGTAATTTAGAAATCAAAATTGATTCCATGACTAGTGCAACTAGGCCCATAGCCCATTAGACTAAACCTTAACCCTAATTTTATCCTTTACGACCAACCACCTAGGGATTCCCAATCCTATAAAGTCTCACTTCCATTGTTCTTGCCTGTTTTGTAATATTTTAACAAATTGAAGAAAGAGGTAAATAGCAATTTTCCCTAATTCATAACTTCCTCATTTTTAATCCTTTTTGACCCAAATCTTTTGCATATGAATCTAATCAACCTCTACTTGCTGTCCATGGAGAGGAATCCCAGCTTTGGGTCAATTTGGAGCATTTGGCTATCAAGGAGAACACCCCCATTTGAAGCTTTTTCTTGCTATTTGCACCTATAGGTAAAACTCCTCAAATTACGCTAATATTCTGATTTCTTTGCATATTAGGCTAGATCTAGGTGTCCCCTAGATGTCCCTAAAGTTTGGATAGAAATCGTATCCATTTGGTGTCCGTATCGGACACGTGTCATAGTGTATAGGTAAGTGTTTGATAGAATGCCACTTAGGAATTTATTTTCGATTTTTGTAAAACTAATTGCATGGTTTTGTAGATCTAAATATGTATATTAACTTTTGTGAAGACTGATGTAATTTTTGTGTCAATTTTGTGTCGAAAATGGGTGCGGACACGCTGCACGACACGCGTGTGCGCTGTCCTGCTCTCTCTGGACACAGTGTTTCAACACGCAAAACTTGGTTTGGAGGTTAGGGCAGTGACTGAGAAGTCACTCCCCAAGTTTTACGATACCTTATTTCGTGTCGGACACGAAAACGTGGCCACACTGGTTTTACACTGGACTGAACACGCGCATTTTGGGGTTCTGACACGGGCTTCATGTCCCTCATGGACACGTCATGGTGACATGTCAGGGACACGAACACGTAGCCCTATATGGGGCAAACACGTGGGCACGAGCACGAGTCGTGTCGTACCCTGTGTCGCGTGCACGAGGCCGTGTCCTCGCTGTACGAGGCTGCTTGTGCTATTTTTTTTGATACTCGGTATAATTCGTGTTTTGGACACGTCGTGTCCACTTTTGTGGACACAACACGACCTGTGGAGTACCCTTACACATACACAACACTACCTTGACCTTTAATTTGATGTATTAATGTAATTCGAATAACGATTTTAGGCATGTATGTGATTCCCTGATACTGTGTTCAGAGAACTGTTTCAGAGTTTAAAGAGAGTGTAATTAAATATAATTTGATAATGTGTTAATGTGTATTGATGCCTAATAATAATGTTTACACATATAGAAATCAATGGGATTCATGTTTGTGTTGTAAATTGGGTTCGAGCACATATTGAACACTAAATTCTGATTTTGTAAGCACACTGCTGCACCTACATCTGTTACACTCTACATTGCACACACATGTTTGACACTTGTACACTTGCATTTACTTTACATTGACACTTTGCACCTGTTGACACATCTATACTTCGTTCACACTGATGCACATTTTCATTTATCTGCACACTGCACATTCACAGATATCCTAATACACTGCTCACTCACTTTGACACATTTCACTCATTCACTCAATCACTCATTCCACTCTTCACCCTTCACATTGCTCAGCCCACACTCGACCATCCCCTTTTCCAATTTCCTGTGATGCTTGATTTGGATTCGAGTTATAGGTTTTAACTGATATGTTATGTTGGGTTTTCAATGTATTTCATACAAGGTATTTGATATTGGGTTGAGTCCGGTTGATAGGGTTTTGGGAAGTTTTAGTTGGGAATGGTTTGAATAGTAAAAATGGTTTTGGGGGCTTGGTAATTGAGTGGCCTGTTCACTGTAAATTTGTTCAGTCCATTTCTGGACAGTGGTGTCATGAGTTGGCTACTATTTTTGTATAAGACATTAGCCATGCCTTGGTATCAGAACTTGAGTAATGGAGTTACAGTCCTATATTAGCTTTGGTTCAGTACCTACATAGACAGACCAAATTTCTTTTTTATTCAGTCTTCATATTCTCTTTTGTTCTGTCCCTTGAACATCAATGTTCAATCTTTGAACATCTTTGTGTTCAGTTCTAAATGGGATCCCCTGCATCATATGTTCAGATCCTGGACATTCTTAGTTCAGATCTTGGACATCTATGTTCATACATTGAACCATTTGTGATATTCAGTCCCTGGGCCATGTATCTTAGCCATCTAGGATATGTCTAGTTTCCACCTGCTTCAGTTAACATTGCATTAGTGTAGGCTCGAGTACCATTTATTTATTAATTCAATCTTCCATCATATTGCTAGCGTTTAAGTTGAGGGCTTGCCTTGGGTCTTTGTCCTTTTGGTGAATTGTAGACCTGTATATATAGTACATATATATGTGATGTTAGGGATGTATACTCTCATATTATGTACAATAGAGGTAAGGTAGCTTGGGATAAGGGTTAGTGTCATTAAGTATATAAGTGATACTTATGAATTTTTGTGTTAGAGTTATAGACTAGTTAATATAGGATTTGGTTAGCATATTTGCACACATTGATTCCTATGTACACACATTGCACACCTAAACTGTCACCCTACACTCTCTACACATTGTCTTCTTCTATATATACACAAATCTATGATTGAATACCCATGTCACACACATTCAAATCTGAACTGAGATTGATACACACTCACACATTGTTGACACCTACACACTGGAATCTGAGACACTATGACACACACACATATGCATGACTCTATCCCTCTCTATGTGCATATGTATATATATATATATATATATATATATATATATATATATATATATATAACATAAAACTTGTGTGATAAATGTGGGGTAATATAGATTATGCCTATTGTCTATATAACTAGTTTGTATATAGATATGTGTGTTGCCAATATATGTGAATATGGCTCATGGCCTATGTAGTATAGCCTATGGGTATCCTATATGCAAGTTTGTGTATATGGAGTGTGTACACATGAGTTTAATGTGTTGTTAGGCTAGTATGACTTTAGAATGATGTGTGCTTGCTAGGATTGTCTTGGTTAGGCCTAGTAAGACTTGTTGGATTAAGTTTGACCTAGACAGTTGACCAGGTTTAACTTAGAGTTGACTTTGACCTAGAAATCATGTAGATTGTATCGTAAACTTCATTTACCTTGTTTTAAACACATTATAACCTGTACTGCTCTATTTAGGACATTGTGACTCTGGTGCAGACATCTGATATTACACTACTCTTTTCAGAGTATCAGGCGAGTACATTCTCTGATAGTTCTCTCAATTACTTGTCAATTACTGTACTTCAGATCTAGTTAGCTGTATGTGATTCTCTGTTACAACACGTATGGATATTTCTGGATTCATGTATGCGACACACATACCATATTGTCTGGCCTCTATTACTGGAATCATTCTGGAATCATTGTTGGTATCATCATGTTTGGCTGAACTCATCTCGATTTTTGTGTCATATTCTGGATTCACTTGTACTTGCTGCTAGGGGAAATACTTGAGTAAGGCATGTTGACATACCCCAATTCTGGAATCACCTCACATGCTGGAATCAAACTGGAATGATAGCCATATCACACCCGGCCGAGTGTATGATGTGCCGGATTACTTATAGTCGTTTACATGTCGATCTCGGTATTTTAAAACACACTGTTAGAATATAGTCTGGACTCACCCTGGAATCTTTGATCACTGACTGAAATCATCTTATACTGGACTCATCTTGTACTGGAATCACCTGGTATCAGATTTATGTTGTCTGGACTTACTTGATTTTATACTTGTTTACATTTACTGTCTGGACTTATATCATGTTACTCTAGTTCAGCTAGTTTCTATTTACAGTCTTCATTGCCATGATTCTTCTCTTGTTTAGTTACTATACTTTCCTTGTATCTCAACTGTTCTCTATATTATCACCTAAATATAAACTGCCATATTCATCAATACAACTGTCTATAACTGCCTTATAGTTCTCTGTCATTTACTTGGGTTTTCTAGATGAGATGTGCTCGTTCCTGTCCTGACTGGACCTGTTGAAAATTTTACAGATGATTGCCCTGAGGACACTTGCCCTACTTACTATGGACCAGGAGATAGTTTAGCCACCTTTGGCCTTGACACTCAGAGTGATTGGGAGACTAGCTAGTAGACTTGGTTTAGTTTTCATGTTTTAGAACTTGAATTGTAAATAAGTTGAGATATGTTTTGTTTTGAGATTGTTTTGAGATTATTATTATTTAGTAGTTGGTTTGTTGTTATTATTTTGTCTTAGCTTTAAATTTCTGTGTTATCATATCGTGCTTAGACTGTGATTGAGATTCTATTATATTTATACTTGTCCTCCGTTCGAAGTTGAGACTTGACAAGTACATTATATAATTACGTGAGTTGTTGATTAGATAGTAACCTAGAACAGCGTTCTACCGCCGACACTGCGGCGTAGGCTGGGCGCTGTTACGTACTCGTACCCTCTCAGTGGGTGCGGGTCGTGACAACACATCCACGTGGTACAACTGTGTCAAGGTGTATACGATACACTACAGAAGGTAGTCCCTTAACTCTAGGTTCATATGCAATCAAAGGATAATAACAAAGTAAACTAATAATCACTGAGCAGGTAGTAAATCAGAATCTGTCAGAACCGGAAATAATGAACAGTGATATGTAATAAATAAATGCAGACTGAATATAAGCAGTTTATTGGTAAGGTATCTTGCCTGGTGTGTCGCCTGGTGTGGTACGATGATCCGGCAAGTCCTGATTGTCAAATAGCCGAGGTAGACAGACATGGTCCAAATTTGTGAGAAATAGAACGCGTTATTAGACATGATCAAGGATGATAGCCAATAAGAGAATTATAACCATATATATATTTATATATTATATATATATATATATATATATATATATATATATATATATAATATTCGTAATATTTGAAAACTGTATTTTAATAGTTTTTGGATAATACTTTGAAAAAAATTGGAATCGTTTCTAGTTTGAAATATTCTTAAGTTTGCTAAGATAGGAACTAAAAACTATATTTTATTAATAACCTAAATATCTGGAAATTCGAGTAAATCATTTGAGGTTTTAAAAAATAAAATAATAATTCTCTTTTCAGACTATAAATTTTGATCAAAATAGCCAATGTTTTAACCAAGTAAAAGTAATTAATTCCTTAAAATATTTCTAACCCAAATATGTAGCTCAATATATTTTTGACAAAGTTAATAAGTATATTTTGTTTAATAAATTAATATGACAGAAGCAATAATTGATACTAGTATAAATAATAAAATATAACATTTTCTTTAAAACATAGAAATAACTATACTAAATGTACTCATCTCTCTATTTCACTTAATAGTTGCAAGAAAAAAATCACAAATATTAAATGAGATGGAGAAGCAGAGGAAAGAGAGGGAGAGAGAGCAATTGAGAAAACGAAAAGAAAGAGGGGAAGTGTGCGGAGGAAGAGGAGGGGGTCGAACGGAGGACTCACCAGAGTCGGGGTTTGCGGCCTGGGGCGCGCGCCTGCGACGGTGCATCTGCGCGGCGGAGGGAGGCCAGCGCTGCTCGTGGCGGACGCCGGCTGGGGCGCAGCGACTGATCGACCGCGAAGGAGGAACAGGACGGCTCTGGCTGCCCCGGCGCACGGGCTAGTGGCGACGGCGGTGCTGCATCGGAAGGGATGAAGGAGACGGATCTGGGCGGGAGCCCGAGGGGACCCGACGGCTGAGGGGAGACGTCGCTGGCAGTGTCTGATCATCGTCCACGCGGCATGGGGCAGCGTGCCGGTAGCCGCGAGGTGTTGGGTGGAGGAGCGCCGGCGACGCGAGGCCGAGCGTACGAATCTGGAGGAGGGTTGTCTCGGAAGGACGGCGGCGGTCTCGCGGCGGCGGTCTTGCGGAGGCGACGGCTAGAGACGTATGGGTTAGAGTTAGGGTTAGGGTTTACTTTTCTTTGTTGGTTGATGGTGGTGGTGGTGCTATGATTTTTGGCCGGGGGCGGCGGTGGTGTATTGTCGGAGTATGGCGAAGGACGGGGGCTGTTTGACACAGCAAAGGAGTAGGGTTCTCCGAAGATGGTTGGTTGCCGGGTCGATGAACGGGGAATATTGTGATACAGGGGTTTGTGGAAATTTTGGTCGAAAGGGCTGCGAATAGCGGCGAAATATAGGAGGTGGAAGATCCTAATTGGTGGAGGAATTTGGATGGTGAATTTATGGAGAGAAGAAAACAAGGGGCCTCGCCTTATATAGGAGGTGGAAGATCCTAATTGGATAGGGACTGGGATTTGTTTAAACTTCCCAATAGATAAATTTCATATTAATTTTAAAACACTTTAATTTGAATCAATAATATCTTTCCGAAATATATACACATTGAATAATTTTATAATTAATTCAAAAACTATTTAAAATTATTTGATAAAATCATATACCAATTTAATTCATAATAAACAAGTTTAGATTTATCTTGCAAAAATAATATACTAAATAATTTCGAAAACTAAAAATTAAAATATATACATGCATTAGAATTCATGTACTTGCTTAGAAATATTTTTAAGATCATCGCTTTCTAAATTACTACAAAAATAACAATAAAATAACATTTTGGAAAATCTCGATGCAACGCCTTATACAACTTTAATCAATTAAAATATTTATCGCATACTTGTTTGAAAATCATACTTCTTCTATTTAAACAAAATCTCTAATAAAATAATATTTTATAAAAATATGTACCTCGCACATATTCGCACTTGACGAGGAATTACGATACGCAAACTCGCATGCGATGTACAATACGACAAATACGAACTTGTGTGCGACGTACAAATCCGAAGTACAAAATCAATACCAAATTATTTATAAAAAAATCGTATTAGAAATTTAGGGGATTTACATCCTACCCAACTTAAAAGAATTTCGTCCTCGAAATTTAAGAGTAATTAGGGTAGGTAGGGTACAAGAGTTTATCGATAAAGAAGTATGACACATCATTTGGGCAAGGCAAGGAAACGATGTTTAACACAAGTATGCAATTAGAAAGTCATCACGGATATGGAATAGAATGAGGGTTGCCAGTTAACACAATGAAACAGGATAGAATTAAGGTTTAAAGTTAGTCATGATAAGTCATGAAATAACTAGATGAAGAATTGACTAGATTAAGGGCAAGCAATTGAGAGAATACAGCCGTTTAGGTTTAGAGTTGAATCATTCCAAGTTCCAATAAGGTCGCAAAAATGAATCTAGGGTCGAGGAAAGAGGGCGAGTAACTCAAGACGGAGATAAGACACATTGGTAGGTCAGTGGCTAACTATGTCTGTGTAGATACAAACTTCATGGCATAGGAGAATAGTTTGGCATAACTATCAAGTACAAGCTTTGTCTAGAATAGGTAAAAGGCGAAAGCCAACAAGAGTTCAAGGAATATGTTTTGAATACCAATATATGATTCAATGACGATGGAAAATTTTCAAGTAGAATTGTCAAGGCAGTCGCGGATGAGACTCTAGGGGCAAGTTTGACTATGTCTCCATACGCATAGAATAATATATGAAAAGCGAACCAAAGTGCAATAGGTTGATCAGACCATCATGTACCGGTTCTGATTAGACATTACACTACTAAAATAACCCAGATTAGCGACGTCAGGAGACGTCGCTAAATACGTCGCAGTACGTCGCTAACAATGATTTGCGACGTATTTAGCGACGAAAAACCTACGTCGCTTATAGCCAAGTCGCAGATGGTAATTTCTTCGCCGAACGTCGCTATTTGCGACGCGGCGTCCATTGTCGCTAGACGTCGCAAAATGAGCGACAGAGAGCGACGTATAAGTACGTCGCCAACATTGCAACGTAAAGCGACCACTAGCGATGCTTCAAAAGTTTATAAATGATGACGAGGCATGGCATCCACGTGGCCACGTGGGCAACGTAGCGACGTATATTAGCGACGTCGAGCGACGTAACGTCGCTAGTTAGCGACGTATAGCGACGTTTGTGTGACGTTACAGTACGTCGCAGAACGTCGCTATACGTCGCTAATGTTAAAAAAAAATTAAAAAAATATAATTGATATTTTTGTTATGCTGTGTTTCTGTGTTTACAGTGTGTGTGAAGTGCAGTGTTCGAACCATCAACAGTTTCGCTTACTGTTCTATGTTTTATCTTGGATAGAAAGAGCAACAGTTCAGGGTGCACTTCTCGGAGCTTCCTCTTCACGTCCTTCACCTTCTCGGGAACCTTTACGACGTCCGAGAAAGTGAAGGACGTGAAAATGAAGCTCTCAGAAGTACACCCTGAACTGTTGCTATTTCTATCCAAGATAAAACATACAACAGTAATCGAAACTGTCGATGGTTCCGAACACTGTATTTCACATTCACTGTAAACACAGACATACATCATAACAAAAATACACAATATATTTTTTTAAAATTTCGGCAGCATCTCCTTTGTATATCAGATCATCGCTTATAACCCAGCGTAGGTATATTTGTCATCCCGTCGCAGATATCACAAAGTAAATATCACAATAAAAATATGAGGCAGTGCAAAGTAAATATCACAGACACCCATCCTCACAAACATCCAATAGAGTCAAATAAAAATGAAAGATGATAAAAAGTCTCCCACCAAGTGTATAAACAACAGTGTATGAATAAATAATTTGTCCATAGGGCCAATACATACAAGTCATAAAAAAACTAATAAAATCACTGCGGACCCCTGCCGCGCAACTGGGATAGAATGTAGTCATACTGCTCCTGGGTGAACTGTACCGTAGGGGCAGTAGGAGGCAGTACAATGTCTGGAGTCGGCGCCGGAGGCAGTGCAGTATCTGGAGTCGGCACCGTCGATGGACCCGGAGGACGTACCTGCTCCAGCTCTCGCAGTCGCTCACCATGCGCAGCAAGGGCACTCACCACCTTCTCAGTATACTGAGCGACTGAGAGAGAAAGGCTCCTCTGCGATCCGTCCAGCTCGACCTGTCTATGCTCCGTGCGCTGCGTAGACTCGGTGAGCGTCTACAAGTTGGCAGCTGCAGCCTGATGCAGACTCATCAGCTCCTGTATACTGCGCTCGACCGCATCAAATCGTCCGGTGACGATCGGAGGGTCGGATCGTCGCTCGACCGTATCAAAAATCTGCTGCTGCAACTCGCGACGCAGCTCCTCGATCTGACGATGAACATCCTTAGCTCGTGACGACGCCTGTGTAGCCGGAGACTGCGTACTGACCGAGGGGGCCCGGGATGACTAAGAAGCCAAATACGTGCCGTAGGATCCCGTGCCGTAGTACGTACCCTTCTGAAGACCGCCAACGGCGGTCATCCAGAGCTCGTCCAGAGCTCCTCTGCAGGCGGCTGGGAGGAAGTACCAGCCCCTCCCTCTGCTTGCGCACTAGCAGCAGTAGCAGCATCAGCCGCCTCCTTCTGTAGCCGAACAAACTCGGCCTAGAACATGTTTGCTAACGTGTAAGTGTTTACTAAAGTCTATATTGATATCTATTTTCCTATTTTCTAAATTATAGTCAGTTAATATTAGTTGAATAGAACGTACATATGCCTGCGTCGCCCTCTCGTCAATGAAGTCCCCAGCCCTCCGATGGGTGACCAGGAAGACGGTCACCATATTCGGATCCTCACCCTTCTTTACCTGTTAAAATATATTATCTATTATTAGTATTAAACATTATATCGAACTATATATAAATTAATGTCCGTCATAGGAAACGTACCAGACGACGAAAATGCTCCGTCATCGGAATGGAGCCACCACACCACTTACCGGCGCTCGACCGTGCCACCTTGGCCTTCTCAGATCGCTCCTGGTACTGGCGCTCGCTGAATCTAGCCTTCATCGCAGTCCACTGCTCTGGCATAATCCAACCCTGGATCGGACGTCCGGCGCGATCACGACGCTTCTGGTCGTCGATCGCATCACGGATGAGCTTGGCTATGACGGCAGGAAATTGGCCATCGATCCTCGCCGCCCGGTGTGGTGGATAGAAATAGGTCCTCTACAAGAAGTAAAATACAAAAGTTGTATCATATACACAAATGATTATTAAAATTTAAAAATAAACAAATTTTTTACCTTGAAGTGGGCGAACCAAAAGGCCTTCCTATCTGCGGGAGCATCTGAGTAGTTGAGCCAAGGCCCACCATAGTTCTGCCTCACAAATGTCCCCATCTGTCTCTGTACTGCAGAAGGCCGATATCTATACAATAATAATTTTTCATGAATATATATGTACATATAATTATTTGAAAAATATATAATAATTAATTAACTTACTTCATAGGCCCGTCCGTCCAAATCTCCATACGCGTCTCGCCCGGGGGAGCGCATGGAGGGTCGCTCTCACCTCCTGCCTGGGCAGGATCAGTCTGATCGCCGTCCTCCATATGATCGGCGTGGGCTCCCTCCATAGAGCCGTCGACTGTAGGAATGCTGGACGGGGGATCAGGGATGCTGGACGCGGGATCAGGAAGGCTGGACGACGAGGGAGGAGTCGCCAACCTGCTAGAACTGCCCTGTCCCGGTAATGGATCGGGAACAGGAAGGCTGGACGACGAGGGAGGAGTCGCCAACCTGCTAGAACTGCCCTGTCCCGCTAATGGACCGGGAACAGAACGGTACACTGGCGTACTCGGAGATGAGGATGAGGGTACGGAACTGCCCTCTCCATCCCCAGCCCGAGGCTGACGGGGCTGCCTAATATATAATCCTCCGCGTCGTCCAGATGGTCTAGTCATACCTGACAATAAAACATATGACAAAAAAACAAAAAAACATATTTATATGATAGACATCACAGATTTTTGAAAAATACCATAGTCAAAAAGTGTCACTGAAGTGTCAATAAAAGTGTCAATAAAGTGTCACTGAAGTGTCACAGATTTATATGATAGAAGTGTCACTAAAGTGTCAAATATGATTATAAAACAAACGTACAGATTTAATCCTCTTCTGAAAATTCATCTAGTTCATTTAGCTCATCTACTTCTTCTTCTTCTTCTTCTTCTTCTTCTTCTTCTTCTTCTTCTTCTTCTTCTTCTTCTTCTTCTTCCTCCTCTACATCTTCACTTTCATCTGCATCTTCCTCTTCAGATAATTTTACTTCGTCTACACAATTAGATGTGTAATAGGAAACTTCCGTCGTGTCCACTTCTATAATATTTTTTACAAGAGGTAGTTCATCCTGTTGATAAGCTATATCGTCAACCTCAAAGGTATTTCTAGCTTTGGTCTTGCATACTGCCCACCAGTCCGACCTTGTTGTTCCCCGTTTAGGATTACTTGTGAAGTACACGAGCTGAGCCTGACTTGATAGGACAAATGGTTCATAGGCTTGATATCGACGCCGATAGTTTATATCAACAAGACCGTGCTTGTCTACTTTCCAACCTTGACCTTCAATCGGATCGAACCAATCATACCTGAATAACACAATCTTAGCAGGCTCTATTCCATAACTATATGTCAGCTCCACAATCTCCCGTAACACGCCATAGAAATCGTTGCCCGCATCAACATCTTTGTAGTTCGAAGATCTGATACACAAACAGCTATTTTTGGTGGAATCGAGATCCACAAAGTTGTCTCTGATCGGGCAAGTTGTTGACTTGAACCTAAACCCATTAACACAGTAGCTTGGCCAGCATAAATTGGTCCCTTGGCTAGCGTTCTAATAGACTCATTCTCAAGTCTTGCGTATGGACGATCGACCTAAATACCACGAAAGAAGCAATTAAGCTCATTCTCAATCAAGTGCATATACAAAAAGGTAATTACAGAGTTCTCAAGTCTTACATATGCACTCAACCATGATGGAAAATAACGTCTCATTTCTTGTTCTAGTTCTTCTTCTGTTATGTGTGGCCTACCCGACCTCACATCATCATTAAATATGCTGAAAACAACATCGTTCAATTAATGTAATAGTATAATAATTAACACTATTAAAATAATATAGACGTATTAATTACTTACCCCTCCAGTTTCTCTACTTCCTCCTCGTCGCAGTTGAGTAATACATACACCTGAGCAGCCCTTAGCTCATCATCGTTCAGATATCTCTTTTTCATCTTACCCGATGGCTTTCCTGGAGCATTGAATACCTTCAGTATTGTATCATTACTTTCATGATCTCCCTCATCGTTTCTGGAAGCTCTCGTTCTATTAGTTACAACATGAGGCTTGAAATACATCGAACAAAAGTTTGTAATCTCCTCGAGAACATAGGCTTCACAAATAGAACCCTCGACCCGTGCCTTATTTTTCACCTTTCTTTTTAGGTGATTCAAATATCGCTCGAACGGGTACATCCATCGATATTCGACGGGTCCACCAACACGTGCCTCATAGGATAGATGAATCGGCAAATGCTCCATAGAGTCGAAGAATCCAGGAGGAAACACCCTCTCTAGCTTGCATAGTATTACCGCAATGTCCTTCTCTTGCTTTTCTAGACGATCAACGAGCAATTTCTTAGAACAAAGATCCCTGAAGAATATGCTAAGCTTCGTCAATGGATCCCAAACTGCCTGCGGTAAGAATTCCCGAAATACAATCGGAATTAACCTCTCCATGAATACGTAACAATCGTGGCTCTTCATACCTGTCAATTTGTTTTCCTTCGGATCGACACATCTTCTCAGATTTGACACATATTCGTCTGGAAATTTTAGGCCCTGGATCCACCGACAAAGTCTCACTTTATCCTCCTTGTCCAGCGAAAAAATTGACTTCGGAAGGAACTGTTTTCCATTCTGCTGTATCAAATGCAACGCAGGGCGTTTGCATATTTCTTTTAAGTCCAACCTGGCCTTGGGATTGTCTTTCGTTTTTTCCTTTACGTCCATCACAGTATTAATTATGTTATCAAACACATTCTTCTCAATATGCATGACATCAAGATTATGTCTGATCAGATTGGTACTCCAGTATGGCAGATCCCAGAATATGCTCCTCTTTGTCCAGTTATGAACTCTACCAAATCCATCGCACTTGTACCCAGTTGTAGGATCTTCGATAGCACTTGGAAAATCTTTAACCTCCTTCCATATCGTGTCTCCGCACCACCTTGGCGGTGGATCACCCTTCTCTACAACGCCGGCACGGAAAGCATTCCTGTTCCTTCTGAACGGATGATCTTTTGGCAGAAATTGCCGATGACAATCAAAGAAGCACGGCTTTCTGCCGTGTTTCAAGCGGAAAGCCTTACTACGGTCCATGCAATACGGACATGAGAGACGGCCATGAGTGCTCCATCCAGATAACATTCTATAGGCCGGAAAGTCGTTGATGGTCCACATAAGGGTTACCTTCATCTGAAAATTCTGCTTCCTGGAAACATCGTACGTGTTAGCGCCTACTTCCCATAACTGATTCAACTCATCTATCAAAGGCTGTAAGTACACGTCAATGTTCCTCTTGGGATTGTTCGGACCAGGAATTATAACGGTTAGAAACATGTACTGAGTCTTCATGCACATCCAAGGCGGTAGGTTATACGGAGTAACAATCACAGGCCAGCACGAATACTGGGATCCCGAAAGACCAAAAGGAGTAAAACCGTCACAAGATAGTCCCAACCTGACATTTCGCGGATCTGAAGCAAAATCTGGATACACTCGATCAAAGTGCTTCCACGCTTCTCCATCGGATGGGTGATCCAATACTCCTTCAATCTGTTCTCGCATGTGCCAACTCATATTTTCGGCCGTCTCTTTCACCATAAATAATCTTTGCAACCACGGCGTTAAAGGCAAGTAGTGCATTGAATCGGTCGGTCTTCTTGCACCGGTAGACCTTCCTGTACTAGTTGTCTTATAGCGATCAGCACCACAAAATCTGCACACATCTGCGTCCTTGTCGTCTTTGTAGTACAGCATGCACCCATTGCGACAGGAATCGATTTTCTCGTATCCCATCCAGAGCGATCTTACCATCCTCTTAGACCGGTAGAAGTCTTTAGGCAACTTAGCACCCGCCGGCAAGATCTCTATAATCAACTCCAACACTCGGTTGTAGCATTCTTGCGACATATTAAAATCTGACTTAATGCTCAACAGTCTTGTAACCACCTCCAACGATGAATGATCCTCACAACCAGGATACAATGGAGTCCTTGCATTCTCCAGCAACTCCATGAACTGTGCAGCATCGACGTTCGGTGCCTCCTCAGGTGCATCATGAACGAAACTAGGCCCCGCAGCGTCGAAAACCATGTTCACGCACCCGTCGTCGTATGCATGATTATCTGAAACAAAATTAGGTCCCGCATGCATATACGGCTCAACGTAAGGCTCCGGCTCTGATGCTAAAGACACAAGTTCTCCGTGTGCGGTCCACTGATAGTAATTAGGCGTGAAACCCCTCGAGTACAAATGATATGTCACTTCCACTTCTGGATAATATTTTACGTTATGACATTTCACACACGGACACTTAATTTTGGTACCGTCCATGTACTGAGGGAACGCCTTAGCAAACTGCAGGAACTGCTCTACTCCCGCTATGTATTCATCCCGCACACCACACATATCATCAGGACGACGATTATACATCCATGAACGATTCCGCAAGTAGTAATTCATATCCATTTGAAAATAATTCTGCAAAGATGGACACACATTATCCAACAGGCACAAATTCGTATATAATGTCTTATTATGGGACACACATTAGTAGCGGACAGTTACTAATAATAATGATATTGACCGATACCGATACGGTTTGGCATGTTCCGATCCCATACAGACCGATACCAAATATTGACCGATACCGACATTGGCATGTTCCGATACTATACAGACCGATATCGATACCAAATATTGACCGATACCGACATTGGCATGTTCCGATACCGATACTATACAGACCGATACCAACATTGGCATGTTCCGATACTATACCGACATTGGACAGTTACTAATAACAATGATATTATCCAACAGGTCGATACCGACATTGGCATGTTCCGATACTATACCGACATTGGACAGTTACTAGACTACACTTCACTTACACCTCTGGATGACTTTGGCTCAAACCAGCCAAAGCTAGTTCAACGAGAGCTCCAAGAAAAAAATGGCTCTCCTCCCACAAACCACAATGGAAACTATACTTGAATAATGCACTCTATTCATTTGGGACTATTCCAGGTGTACAAATTATAAGCAACCCTATATACATGGTACGAATTTCCAACATGTGACATTCATCCATAGCTACTGTTTAATTGTTTCATTCGGGGTTCTATTATGTGTGAAATATGCAAGACGCAAGTTACATTCCGGATGGACTTTTATATCAAATTGGCGTTTCTAAAACACTAGTCCAAAACATGGAAATCTTTTATTTTCCTGTATCTCTGTTTGTTTGTCATGTATATTTAGAATCTGTCTAGGACTCTAGACTAATGACATTCTTCTTGATATTGGTTTCATGCACATTAAAAATACACTTTCTCAGCTACTATCTCTCCCCTCGTTTTAGGCATACTTTGATTCTTCACATCTTCCAGACCTAATTTAGAGCATATATATATAGTTTAAGAAAATCAAGAAAATAGCAGCTTAAGTCATTTATAATTCCAAGAAAAGGTGTGGTATTGTGATTGAAATGCATTTTTGCTAAGGTCCAGAGTTCCGATCACATTCTATCATTATGTTACGTTTCATATCTCAAGGATTTTTTCTATCTATACTACTATATAATAAGAAAAGTTGAGGCTTCACCGTAATTTTTTTTTGTTCCAAACATATCCTTGTTTATGTTTACTGAGTAAAATTGTTCATTAAGTTTAAAATGGACAAGTAGGTAATTATATATAGGAAAAAAATTAAAGAGAGATTGTTGTTTATTCTTTCCGAGTAGTATGAAATGCACATAGAAATCTTTTATTTTCTAAATGCAAGACGCAAGCTGTAAGGGAAAACCCAAAACATGTCCAAGGATCGTGTCAGTGTCCAAGGGTCGTGTCCGTGTCAGTGTCAGTGTCCAAAACACGCACACACAGTATCAGTGTCCAAAATTTCGAGTTTGTGTGTGTGTGTGTGTGTGTGTGTGTGTGTGTGTGTGTGTGGGTGGGTGTGTGTGTGTGTGGGAGAGAAGGAGGAGGAGGAATTAGGTTAGGGTTTACCGCCGGAGATGAGGAGGAGCTCCAGGAGGAGGAGGAGCTCGACGGGGGGGGGGGGGGGGGGGAGGGAGTCGACGGGGGGGGGGGGGGGGGGAGGGAGTCGACGGGGGGGAGGGAGTCACCGCGGGGGAGGGAGTCGCCGGGGGGAGAGGGGAAAAAAAATTTCGAGTTTCGATTTTTCGAGTGAGGGGGAAAAGGGAGTCATGTGCCCTAAGTAAAAAAGTTAGCGACGTCCACTGTTGACGTCGCTAACCATCGCAATAATTTTAATATAAGCGACATATTTTCTTAATATGTCGCTGAACGTCGCTATTCAGCGACATACTTTATCTAGTGTCGCCGAACGTCGCTATTCAGCGACGTATTGCGACGTTAATAGGAAGGAGTCGCTATATTATATAGTTAGCGACGTAATTTTATTCTGTCGCTAAACGACGTCGCTAATAGATCATATTTTAGTAGTGTTATGTTAGTGGGAGTGACCCAATAAAACATGTCATGATCAAGCTTGATAAAAAAAATAAGCTTGTAAAATTTATGCTAAGTTAGCATTAAAAATAGTCAAAGTATAAGTAAGGGACCATGATAAAGGGAATTAATTAGTCCAAGGTTCTTTAAAAATCCAGTTTTGCCCAAAGTTTGGGCCTATACAGTCGTCCCAATGTTTTCTTATATATGGCTCAGTTAACTAGACAAGTTATGGTTCTCTAAATTTATATTATAAATGTACTTATCTATATGGTTTACAAGGACAAGGTTTTGTTGGGTCATGAGGATTCTATCCAACTTACAAGAGTTAAACTGGTAGTGTGAGGGTGCAATGGGTCAAGCAATCAAGGTAAAGCATAGAGTCAAGCATGTAAGGAATTTAGTAGAACACAATGAGAAAGTATATTGGTCGAAAGATTTGAGTCAGTGCTGGACCCCTATTTGAAGGTAGAAGTATTTTGGTATCATGGTAGAGGTTATAGTTTAGTATTTTTGACCAGGAAGTCATATCAAGAAAATAGAGTACTAGGAGACGGGTTTTAGTGGGACATGATATGTCTACATGAAGATGGATTTGTCTAGGTTTTACATATGGAATTTGTTGGATGGAAAAGTCTAGTGTTGTGCTCCAAATATCCAAGTCACGATAAAGGACACAAAAGAATTTAAAATTGAAAGTGGGAGTTCATGAGATAATGATTAACGCATAAAATAAATGTCCAAGTTAAGGCATGAAATAAGGATAATTTAGATTCTAGTAGATCAGGGTAAAATAAGTTATGAATACAGTTTCTAGAGATAGGATAGCCACTTGATGGGGTATGGTCAAGGAACAATCCAATTATTTCTCAAGTTGCAAATGGTTAGAAAGTCACGATAAAATCTAGTTTTGAGGAAATGTCGAGTGAGTCAAGATTGAAATATAACCACATGATCTTGGAGATGACTAACAACACTTACTATACACTACTATCATGGTCATGGGGGATATGGCAACTAAAGTGGAATCCTTCTAACTCATTAGGGTTATCTTGGTGGCCAACCATTTAAATTTAAAACTCAAGTTTCTTTCAAAAGTTTCTAATTAATTTTTCCAAAATGAACAACCATATTTGTATTCACTCCAAGCCGTTTAATTTAATCATGATTAAAAGTCTAATCCCTTCCATAAATCTCCAAGTGAACTTTCATCATGTTACTACTAACTTTTCAAAATTTAACATTTTCACTCCAACTTTCAAACTCAAGAGTTCATTAATCATGAATCTATGAAATTTTAATATTTCTTCATAACTTTAAACTCCAAAATTTTCTCAAATAATCCTCAAGATAAATCCTTAGCATATCACGAGCAATCTAAAATTTACCGCTCAATATTCTAAGCACTCATCTAAGTCATTCAAACATAATCACAACTTTTAAATGGTAAAATCCTTTAATCAATCAAAATAACTTTTCATCACATCATTAGTAACTTTTCCCAAAAATTATAATATTAGCAATCTAACTTTAAACTCAATATTCAAATGATCTTATCAGTCATCAAATCAAAAAAAAAATTCAAAATTTCCAATCAATCCCGAATAAACCTTTATTGTGTCACAATCAAATATATATATATTTATTCTTCTATCATTAATCCAAATCTTAAACTCAAAAGTTAAATAGGAGTTTAGCAAATCGTAATTCATACAAGAGTTTAAAGTAGATCCTCAATTTGATTATATATCCTTCAAAAATATTTTTAACCAAAATTCTTAATAACCTTACTCCAAAATTAAAATTTAAAATTTTACGAACTTATTAATTGTGAGCCATACAACCCAATTTAAAACCAAGCTTTATCAACTGC
Source organism: Iris pallida (assembly GCA_029216955.1). Taxonomy (NCBI): domain Eukaryota; kingdom Viridiplantae; phylum Streptophyta; class Magnoliopsida; order Asparagales; family Iridaceae; genus Iris; species Iris pallida. The sequence continues at coordinate 3,823,124 of JANAVB010042619.1, read as the reverse complement.
CCTCATAAATCTTACAGCAGCATTTAAATTTAAACAATTCTTTTCAACTAACTTTATATCTCTTCAATGATGTATAGCTATAATCAAATGAATCATAAATATTTTTTAAAGACCTTCAAAAATCAAAACTCGAAAATCAAATCAATTTCCTTCCTCAATTGTATATAGATCCTACCATCCTTTTGTAGATCCAAATAAAGTTCTAACAATCCTTCGAAGTTATTTAATGTTGCTACTACCCAACTTGGAATTAACTAACCCTTAAGTTCATACTTCTAGAAAAATATGGTTCCTCTTATCCTTATATCTTTATAACTCAAATAGGATCTCAATGCAAACTAGTTGTCAATGTAATCCTACTAGCCATGGGGTAGACCTGTGAGCATATAATAGTGTAGTCATCTTCCTAACTGTCACTAAACACGAAAGATAAGAATTAACGGTAGAAAGAGTTCAAGCAGGATGCAAATCAAGGATGGTAACGAGAGTTCAAAACTTGAAACAAGGAAGGAGGTCAAGCTTGTGGATGAGAATCCTAGACTCTAATCCTATATTGCAGGCTCACATCGGTACAGTTACGTAACCGAAGTGACAACTCGACCTGCATGGGCGACCACAAAAACATGTAACGTCCCTGTCCCAAAATACTTAGGACCAAGTACGTATCCATGCCAGCTGTATACATACGAAGTACGCTCCAATGTATGGAAACCTTGTATGTATACATAAGCTGTAAAATACAGTAATCCAAGACTAAATCTCATCCATAATGAAAAGAATAATAATATAAAATCAACTTGAATAATTATGGTTCAATCGTTGGGCGGAGACAAATCTACTACCAACAAATTTTAATAGGAAAAAAATATACAAGGATAGTAATTTTTAGAGCGAAGGGGATGACGATCCAAGAGCAACATTTCGAAGAATAGAGCGCAAGTCATGGCCTTAGCTAGAGCACCTGCAGAAATCATAAGACATACCTAGAGAGATAACCAGGTCCTTAGAGGGACGTAACAAGATACATAAAGAACATGCCACATAACTGAATATATATACTATGTCATAAATCACAAGTAAAGTAAATAGTCCCAATCGTAACAAGATCCAATACCTCATCATCGAAACAGTGGACTACCCCTGCAACCAAACAAGGACAAGGGGTAGTACACTATACCGCGATGCGACATTGTCCCAAGCTACTAATGGGACGGGGTGATATGACATTGATGAGGGTTAGCTGACCATTCTAATGTGTTTATGCAATAAGAACAAACCTTCAACGCATGGGCACTCTGGCTCAGGTGAAGTAACTCAGGTATGGTCCCATCAGGATACCAGGGACCCCAAAGCATAACATTTCTCGAACGTCAGAGGCCAGCAGAAAATCAGGTATCAGGATCCAGGACCGTATCTCCAGCGGAGATAACCGGCAATAATAGGAAAGTGCATACGTGGCCCATACGTTAAGGAACTATTCTTCCCACCCAATGCCTAGCAGAGTCATATCCATGACTCATATACCTCTACTAACTGCTAAGTCTCCTAACATGCCTCTATTAGCAGTTAGTCCTAACGCATGCACATGGGGGATCAGCCCACACGCAAGAACCTCTACATGCTACTCATCTCACACATCCTCGTGGTACAACTGTGTCAAGGTGTATGCGATAGACTACAAAAGGTAGTCCCTTAACTCTAGGTTCATATGCAATCAAAGGATAATAACAAAGTAAACTAATAATCACTGAGCAGGTAGTACATCAGGAACTGTCAGAACCGGAAATAATGAACAATGATATGTAATAAATAAATACAGACTGAATATAAGCAGTTTAATGGCAAGGTATCTTGGCTGGTGTGTCGCCTGGTGTGGTGCGATGATCCGGCAAGTCCTGATTGTCAAATATCCGAGGTAGACAGACATTGTCCGAATTTATGAGAAATAGAACGCGTCATTAGACATGATCAAGGATGACAGCCAATAAAAGAATTATATATATATATATATATATATATATATATATAATATATATATATATAGAGAGAGAGAGGGAAAATATTCATAATATTTGAAAACTGTATTTTAATAGTTTTTGGATAATACTTTTAAAAAAATTGGAATCGTTTCTAGTTTGAAATATTCTTAAGTTTGCCAAGATAGGAACTAAAAACTATATTTATTAATAACCTAAATATCTGGAAATTTGAGTAAATCATTTGAAGTTTTAAAAAATAAAATAATAATTCTCTTTTCAGACTATAATTTTTTATCAAAATAGCCAACGTTTTAACCAAGTAAAAGTAATTAATTCCTTAAAATATTTATAACCCAAATGTGTAGCTCAATATATTTTTGACAAAGTTAATAGGTGTATTTTGTTTAATAAATTAATATGACGGAAGCAATAATTGATACTAGTAATAATAATAAAATATAATAGTTTCTTTAAAACATAGAAATAACTATACTGAATGTACTCATCTCTCTATTTTACTTAATAGTTGCAAGAAAAAATCACAAATATTAAATGAGATGGAGAAGCAGAGGAAAAAGAGAGAGAGCAATTGAGAAAAGGAAAAGGAGGGGGTAGAACGGAGGACTCACCAGAGTCGGGGTTTGTGGCCTGGGGCGCGTGCCTGCGACGGTGCATCTGCGCGGCGGAGGAAGGCCAGGACTGCTCGTGGCGGACGCCGGCTGGGGCACGACGACTGATCGGCCGCGGAGGAGGAACATGGCAGCTCTAGCTGCCCCGACGGCACGGGCTAGTGGCGACGGCGGTGCTGCATCGGAAGGAATGAAGGAGACGGATCTGGGCGGAAGCCCGAGGGGACCCGACGGCTGAGGGGAGACGTTGTTGGCAGCGTCTGATCATCGTCCACGCGGCGTGGGGCAGCGTGCCGGTAGCCGCGAGGTGTTGGGTGGAGGAACACCGGCGATGCGAGGCCGAGCGTACGGATCTGGAGGAGGGTTGTCTCGGGAGGACGGCGGCGGTCTCGCGGAGGCGATGACCAGAAAGGTACGGGTTAGAGTTAGGGTTAGGATTTACTTTTCTTTGATGGTTGATGGTGGTGCTATGATTTTTGGCCGGGGATGGCGGCGGTGTGTTGCCAGAGTATGGCGGAGGACGGGGCTGTTTGACACGGCAGATGAGTAGGGTTCTCCGACAATGGTTGGTTGCCGGGTCGATGAACGGGGAATATTGTGATGCAGGGGTTTATAGAAATTTTGGTCGCAATGGCTGGGAACAGCGGCGATACAGAATTTAGGATTAGGTTTTGGCGTGTCGGGTTGTGTCCTGCGTGACACGGGAGAGTGTTGATGTCCAGGGTTGTCGGACACGGAGAAAATCATTGTAATTGTAATGAACGAATTATAGTGGTGGGGAAGGGGCACGGACACGATGCACACACCTTGGTTGTGGTGGAGGAATTTGGATGGTGAATTTATGGAGAGAAAAAACAAGGGGCCTCTCCTTATATAGGAGGTGGAAGATCCTAATTGGATAGGGACTGAGATTTGTTTAAACTTCCCAATAGATAAATTCCATATTAATTTTAAAACACTTTAATTTAAATCAATAATATCTTTCCGAAATATATACACGTTGAATAATTTTATAATTAATTCAAAAACTATTTAAAATTATTTGATAAAATCATATACCAATTTAATTCATAATAAACTAGTTTAGATTTACCTTGCAAAAATAATATCATAAATAATTTCAAAAATTAAAAATTAAAATATATACATGCATTAGAATTCATGTACTTGCTTACAAATATTTTCAAGATCATCGCTTTCTAAATTACTACAAAAATAACAATAAAATAATATTTTGGAAAATCTCGATGCAACGCCTTTTACAACTTTAATCAATTAAAATATTTATCGCATACTAGTTTGAAAATCATACTTCTTCTATTTAAACAAAATCTCTAATAAAGTAATATTTTATAAAAATATGTACCTCGCACATATTCGCACTTGACGAGGAATTATGATACGCAAACTCGCATGCGATGTACAATACGACAAATACGAACTTGTGTGCGACGTACAAATCCAAAGTAAAAAATCAATACCAAATTATTTATAAAAACCGTATTAGAAATTTAGGGGGTTTACAGTTCTACCTTTGGAAAAACTATAAACTTCTAATACGATTTCTAATACAAGCATATGGCATAAAAGTGAAGCTAGCGACTCAGAAGACGAGCAATCAGATGACGCTGCAAATGTATGCTTGATGGCGTACGATCAGGTAACCACTAACCCCATGTTTGATACTTATGATGATTTTACCTTTGACCAACTAGGAGAAGCCTTTACTGACCTCTTAGGGGATTACAGAAGACTGCATAGTAAATATCAGACCTCTAAGAAGGTACTCAAAGAGTACAAATTAAGGTGAAATAGAAAGACTTACCGACCTACTAGCTGAGGTTAGAGGTTGTAATTGTTCTAGTAAGGAAGGTGAGCTTTCTTCTGTTAAGCTGTTATTACACAGACCCAAAGACTATCCGAAGAGAAAGACATGACCATTACCCAATTAGAGGAAGACTGTAAACCCCTTAAATTTTACTATGATTTTTTTAATAAATTTGGTATTGATATTTTTTTCGTATTTGTACGTCGCATGCGTATTTTATTTTGATTTATTGCATCGCGTCGAGATTTGGCAAACATTATTTATTTATTTAAAAGGGCTATTTTATTTTGTACAAATATAAGTAGTAGTTTAGAAAACTATTATTGTATGTAATATACTTTTTGTGTGCGAGTGCCATAAAATTTATTTTATGCCCACTTTGATTTTTGAAAACTAATTATAATTGTTTTATTTATTTATAAAAATATATTTCAAAATATCTAAATATTTATTGTGATTTTTGAAATTTATTATTAATATATATTTATTATCTATGAAAGATAATTTGGAATATGTTTGATTTAAATATTTAATGGACATGGTGATTTTAAGTAGGATTTGATTTTTCTAATTTGGATTTAAATAGTTTGAAATAAAGATAAATATTATCTAGTTTTTAATTTAGATTGGAATGGTTGAATTTGTTTTAAAATGGTTTAAATTAAAAGTGATATTATTTATTTGGATTTAAATAAATCCAAATCCTTATAAACCAAGGATTCCTCAATCCTATATATAGGGGAGCTTTTTCGTTGATTTCTCCAGAATCGTCTCCACAAATATTTTCACTAAAATGTTGTGCACCGTGTCTGTGCCACCTTTCCATCCACTATATTTTTTGTTACATATACAAATATCCTCTGTGTCCGACAACCCTGGACACGCTTGCCCCGTGTCTTGCAGGACACGATACCAGCCCTCTTCCCCGTCGTTCCTCCCGTCCACCACTGACCGGCCTCAACCTTCCCCGTACCCTTTCCTCCTGGCTATCGACACCACCTCGCCGTCCCTGCCGTCTCCGCCATGGCCACCCTGTCCTTGCCGTTCTCGGCCAGAATAACAACCCGACCACCAACGTCGTCATCGCCACCCAATACACCTCACCTTCGTTCACCTCCTCACTGCCAGCCCCATAACCGATCACCACATCATCAACACCACCACCTTCAGCATCATCCCCGCTCAAATCTCGACCGACCCACAATAATTCAACACCACCACCAACATCGTTCCAGCACCGCACCTCTCCGACCGATCATCCCCTGGTCGCCGCCACCAAGCACCGAGCCAACGACTACCACAACAAGCGCCACTTACCTCCTCCGCCTTTGCCGCCGCCGTGAGCCGTACGACCACACCAGCCGACGCGCCCTCGACCCGAGCCCTTCCAGTGTCCCTCTCCGGCGATTCCTTATGCGTCCACCACCACACTTAGCCGATCCTCCTTCGTGTCGGCTTCGCCAGTCTCCGGCGTTGCCCACGCCCAATATCGTCGAGCTATGGGAGCTCATCTCCCGAATTTCCTCCAGATCTGGCCGGGGGTGCAGCCGTACCATACTGTGGCAAGCGACCATGCACCAGCGAACCTCCATGCCGCGCTCCGTCACCCACGCCAGTTTTAGAGCCGACCACCTGTTCCGACGAGTGATGCCGCAATCGTGGCGAAGATCCCTCGGGTGAGCGGCTGCCCCATCCCTAATTTCTTTCTCGTACTCTCTTTCTCTCTTTCCTTTTTTGTGGTACAGAGTGGTTTAAAAGAGGAAAGCAGCAGTAGCTGCCTTAATATATGTTTATGGATAATTGTTTATAGTTTTTTTGCTGCCTTTTAAATATTTTTGTGTTATTTGTTTATTATTGTATATAAGGCTATCAAGTAGGTATAGATACATACATATAGTGTTATGTTACTATTATCTTTATTAATATTTTAATTTTACTAGTACTGCTACTTATTATTAGTATATATCCCTAAAACTATATATTTGTTTAAAATGTGGTTTTACAAGATAAATTATTATATAGTAATTTAAAAGATAGTTCAAGAAAAAGGATATATTTGATATAATTAGAGTTGAACCTAAATTAATTTCTACCTAAAAAAATATTTTGACCCATAAGTATATAGTTCCAAGTTATAAAATAATTTCCTAGCATTTTGCATATTTATCTAAATTATTGTTACTAATAAAATATAGTTTCTTTATCTATAATTTTTTTTAAAATCCTAGTTTTTGCTTAAAAAGATTTTTAAGATTTTCAAGTGTTTATCTAAAACTAGTTTAAATATCAAAACATATTTTTGGCATTATACAAATATTTCTAAAAATAATATATGTATCTGTTTCCACAAATTCTCCCAATTACCCTCATTAATCATGACTGATCACATCTTCTATTTTCTCGCAAAATTTGGACCTTTACCCACGACCTCGGCTATTGGACAAACAGGACTTGTCGAATCATCGCACCACACCAGGCGACACACTAGGCAAGATACCTTGCCTTATTTACTGTTTATAATTAGTTACATATTCTTTATTTGATTACTGCATATTTATTTTCTGTTTATTTTCAGTTGGATCCATGACTTGCTGTTTATAGTTACTTTATTTTGTTTTCAATTATTTTTCTTGCTTGTATTTTAATATGCATATGGACCTAGTCTTAGCGGACTACCTTTTTTATAGTGACCCTTGGGAGGGTGAAGACAGTTAGATGTATGGGCTATTCAAATCCAAAAGTCATAGTAATTGCGTATTACGGTAGTCGTGTCGCGACGGTTACTAGCCTCGTGCTATGTGGACTGATGGGTCACATGGGCTGCTAGCCTCGAGTCATGCCGGCTGATAGTATTGGTACATGACGTGTGTGTGTCGTGAGTTGTGAGTTAGTCTTTGGGGAGTCAGCCTTCACCTGCCCATACATCGAGATGTCTTCTAAATTGCATACTAGATTGGTTAGGTGACCTTAGTTAATGTCTTGTCACACTTCGTTCTAGTCATGGCACGGGGCAATGTCATATCGCGGAATAGTACGCGCTACCCCTTGTCCTTATTTGGTTGTAGGGGTAGTCTACTGTTTCGATGGTGGGATATTGGGTCGTGTTATAGTTGGGACACTTTACTTTTAGTTTGTGACGTTATGACATAATTTATATTCAGTATTTATGGCATGTTCTTACTGTATCTTGTTATGTCCCTCTGAGGACCTGGTGATCTCTCCAGGTGTGTGCCTTTGTGATGTTTCGCAGGTGCTCTAGCCAAGGCCATATTTTACTCTCTTCCTCCGAGGTGATTGCACTTGGATCGCCCCCGCATCGCTCGACAAATTTATTTTTTATGTATTTCTTCTCTTTTTGGTTGGTAGTGGATTTGTCTCCGCCGAACGATTTGTAAATGACAATTCATTAGTTGATTTATAAATTCTTCTTTCTTTATTTGTGGATGAGATTAGTGTCATGGTTTACTGCATTTTACAGCTTATGTATTCATATGATGGTTCCATATATTAGAGTTTACTTCGTATGTATGCAGCTGGCATGTCGACGTACTTAGTCCTAAGTATTTTGGGACTGGGACGTTACATGTTTTGTGGTGGCCCATGCAGGTCAAGATAAATTGTTTGGTTACTTTACCGTACCAAGCAAACCTGCGTATAGAATTAAAGTCTAGGATCTCATCCACATATTTGACCTCCTTCCTCGATTCCGTTTTCGAACTCTCGCTTGGCTCGTTCATTTGCATCTTGCTTGATTCCCTCTACCGTAAATTATTATCCGTCTTTCGTGCTTGATAGTGGTTAGAAAGATACCCATACTTGATTGATATATTCAATTGTCCCATCACACTACTAGTTAAACTCTTGTAAGTGGGGTAGAATGCCTCACAACCTAGCATCATATTGTTCTTAGGACCCAGTAAGATTGTATAATTGAAGGTCACTAATAGGATTGTTTAGAGGACCCTAACCTATTTGGTCAAACCAAAGACTTAGACAAGGAGACACTAGGATGACTGTGTAGGCCCAAAATTCGAGCAAGACTTAGATTTAAGAAACTTGAACTATTCATATTTTTTTCTTTCAATCATTATATCTTGTACTTACATTTTGTACTAACTTGACTAACGCTGCTATTAAAGCCTAGTTTTGAAGCTTATTTCTTTCATCGAGCTTGTTTACGACATATGTTACTGGAGAGCTCCCACTAACATATTGTCTAGTCAGAAACGGTGCATGATGGTATGATCAACCGAGTGCACTTGGTTCGATCTTTATTCTAAGTGGCTTGAGATATAGTTAGACTTGCCCTCTAGGATCTCATCCGCGATTGCCTTGACAATCTCTTTTGAATTATTCAGTCGCCTTTTCATTTTCGATCGTAGCTTCCTTGAACTCCTTATTGTTTCGTCTTTCGCCTATGTTAGAAAGACAAACGCTCCTACTTGATAGATAGACACGTGTAACACCCAGTTTTCCAAATGAGGGCAATTTTAAAATTTTACAATTATAATCATTTAATAGTGATATTTAAATCATATTATGATTTTTGGTGATTTTTAATTAATTTAAAACTATTTAAAATAGTGATTGGTGATTTTGATGATTAACTAGTTAAACCCTAGTATTGCTAAGCCTAGAGACTAACCATGACCAAGGGAGCCTAGTCACGTGATTAGAATTTAATATTACCAATTTTTAGCCTAGGGGTATTTTGGTCATTTTGACAATTTTGTGAATTTGTAATTTATATTAATTAAATATTGTGCTAGTCTTTTAGTGGAGCCTTAACCTAGAAGTTAACCTAACCTAGATTAGTCATGAAGTTAAAATTAGGGTTAGAACATTCCTACTAAGTGCCAAGGTTAGTAATATCTAAATATTATTAGGGAGGATATTTTCTTTTAAGATATTTGTGAAAAGAAGCCTTAACCAATAGGAAGCCTTGGAAATTGTTGGAGCAACCTCAACCACTCATCTAAAACCCTAACCATAATGATTTTAACAGCCACACATGACCCCCCCTCCTATAAAGTCACATTAACAAAACCTTGGCCTCTTTTACAAACCCTAGAAAAAGCCCTACTTGTTCTTCCCTAAAACTCTCCCCATTAATCCAAATTGAGCCCAAATTGAGTCAAATCAATTGCATCATCATCCCCAACAGTAGAAGATACTTGTGGGTGCTTGCTAGCAAGGTTCGACGACGTTTGAACCGGAGAAAATCGAGGAAGACATCGAATCGAAGCTCTTTACATTGAGATTCTAGCTCTCAATAGGTAAACCTATCTACATCCATTGAAATTCTGATTTCTTCCTATAGATGCATTCATTTAGGGTTCCCCTAGGTGTATCCCAAGTTTGGTAGGAGTTCGTGTCCATTTTGTGTCCGTATCGGACACGTATCGGTGTAATTGAATGGGTGTTTGATGAAATGCTTGAATGAAATGAATGCTGTTAATTTTCAAAACTAATTACATGATTTTGTAGCCCTTGACATGCTGATCACAAAACCCTAGGACTGAGCACGTTTTCGAGCCGTGTCTGTGTCCAAAATAGACACGAACACGCTGCACGACACTGTCATGCAGTGTCCTGCTGCTCGGGCGTCCTAGCGGACACGACACGGCGACTCAAGCCATGAAAATTGACACACAGCTAGGGGACACGACTGACATCACACCCATAAAGTTTCACAGGTTCTCGTTTAGTGTGCGATAAGAAATCGCGTATGCACGTGTTTTGCCCTGCACTGTGCACACGTGTTTCGTGTCTCTGATACGGGGCTGTAGTTTGGACACGACACATTTTCGACACATTTCAGGGTGAGGAAACTCTAGCCCTATCATGGGTGAACGTGTATGCACAGTTTCAACACTTCTCAAGCCCTGTGTCGTGTCCAATCGGACACGACATGGCTGCATGAGGCAGTCTTCGATGCCAGTTCTGTCACGGTGGGCATTTCCAATTCTTGGACACATTGTATCCTGTTTATTGGACACAATTGGCTTCCAAGACATGTGGGATATGACCCTAATCTCTGTACACCTAGTTTTCCAAAAATTATTTCGAATTTGACCTTAAAATTGGGTTTCGAATAGAACATTTCATGTATCAGTGTTTCATTTCCAGTTGAGTTTATATAAACTGTCAGCTAATATATGAAACCATTTTCCTAAAATTAAATGCTAAATTTTAGTTTAGAATTTAGGTGTAAATGTATGTGTGACTGCTGTTAACATGATATACACCTGTGTAAAATCTGAGAATGAATATGAAACCTGAGTTTTAGTAGGATTATTAAACTGTCAATCACTAAACACAAAACTGAGAATTCCAGGTAACAGTCGATTGATATTTTACTAATTTTTGATTCCTGTTTGAACTGAATTCACTGTTAAATTCTTGAGCTATAGGTTAATGTAAATCCTGAATGATTCATGTGTGGCCTGTGATATCCAGTAGAGAGAGGCAGTGGATAGTGGCAATATGCTAGGGAATGAGTTCATTGGCCATGGGCCAATGTTTGTGCACAAGTAAAGGGCCAAAATTGGCTATTTGAGTTAGTGTCTTGATGTTAGAGTGTTAGGTTGAATGTTAGTAGTGGTTAGATAATAGTGTCAGTTATTTACAGATATCAGATTGTAGCTTGGGTCAGGATACTTAGCCTGAGCCTGTGACTTTGAGTATTGGCCACTTGGCAATTCCTTGTGAGTGAGTAGCAGTTTTGGTTTTGGTTAGAGTATCATATAGGGTGAGTTGTGTCTATGAGTAGTGTTTGAGGCCTGGGTTTGGCAATTGCCTTTTTGCTACTGTATTTGCTTTGCATTTGCAGCTGGCAGTGGCAATTTGCCAAGCCAAGTGCAGCAAAGCACTTAGCCTTTGCAGTAGGCAGCAAGCCTTGCTTGCTCTGCAGAGGTTTGGGTTTTGAATGAATGTTTAAACTGAAATTTATGTTAACAGTTAAAGGGGCTTTTACTGATATGTGTAGGTTAACTGTGATAGGTTGGTTCAGTTTGGTTAGATGTTAAATTGAGTTTGTTTTCTAATGATTTCTTTCCTATATTAAACTGAGATTGGGTATGCACTGTCAACCTCTGTCATTTCCTGAGATTGCCTATGGCTAAAACCTAAGAACATATCATTTACACTGTCAATAAAACTGAGAATTCTGAGATATCACACACCCTTCATGTTAAGTATACACACACACATACATACATATTACAAACACACAACCTTAGCCTATGTACCCACACCACTCCTCATGCCCCCCTTCCTTGCCCTCTCTCTCTATATATATATAGTGTATATATGCAATATATGTGAATGAATGTAGAAGAGCATGCATGTAAGCAACAAATGTAAAATGAATGCATGAATGAATACGTGTAGGTATGCCATGATATATGCAATGTAGGCAATGTTAAGGTTATGAATATAGGATTGAGTGTATACCTATGAATGTATATATATTGCTATGTGAATGTGGTTCATAGTGTGTCCTTGAGTGAGTGTTAAATTTGAGGGTTAGTTAGTAGGCTATCTTGGTATAGGTAGACTGTGATGTGGTTGGACTGTTAGTGTTCTTGTTAGGCTGGTGGCTTGGTTTAGGCCTAGTGTTGACCTAGTGGCCTAAAGAGTTGACCAATACCCTAGATGTTGACTTGGCTTAACCCAGAGTTGACCAAGGTTGACCAAAGTTTGACATGGACCTAGTTTGACCTAGACAGTTGACCAGGTTTGACTTAGAGTTGACTTTGACCTAGATTGGCCTAGAAATCATGTAGATTGCATTGTAGCTTTCATTTTCCTTGTATTGAACATGTCATAACCCATACTGCTCTATTTAGGACATTGTGACTCCGGTGCAGACATCTGATATTTCATTACTCTTTTCAGAGTATCAGGCGAGTACATTCTCTGATAGTTCTTTCATTTATTTGTCAATTACTGTACTTCAGTTCTAGTTAGTTTTATGTGATTCTTATAACACGTACGGATATTTTTGGATTCATGTATGCGACACACATACCATTTGTCTAACCTCTATTTCTGGAATCACTACTGGCATCACCTTCTGGAACCACTACTGGCATCACCCTCTGGAATCACTACTGGAACCACCTACTGGAATCACTCTGGAATCTTTTGCTGGTATCATTATGTTTGGCTGGACTCATCTCGATTTCTCGTGTCGTTTTCTGGATTCACTTGTACTTATGGGCGGAGAAATATTGGAGTAGACATGTGAACATTCCCAAAAACTGGAACCACTCCCTTGGAATTATTCTGGAACGATAGCCATCCCATACTTGGTCGAGTGTGCGGTGTGCCGTATTACCTACAGCCGTTTACATGTCGATCTCGGTATTTTAAAACACACTGTTAGAGTATAGTCTGGACTCACCCTGGAACCTTTGATCACTGACTGGAATCATCTTATACTGGACTCATCTTATACTGGAATCATCTGGTATCAGATTCATGTTGTCTGGATTTACTTGGGTTTTTGTACTTGTTATATTTACATTCTGGACTTATATCATGTTGCTCTAGTTCAGCTAGTTTCTATTTACAGTCTTATTTTCTATGATTCTTCTTTTGTTTTACTTGCCTTACTTTCCTTGTACCATAACTGTTTCTCTATACCATCACCTGTATACAAACTACCATATTCATCAATAAAACTGTCTATAACTGCTTTATAGTTCTCTGTCATTTACTTGGAATTTTTTGATGATTTGTACTCGTTCCTGTCCTGACTGGACCTGTTGAAAATATTACAGATGACTGCCCTGAGGACGTTGCCCTACTTGCCTTGGAGCAGGAGATGGCTTAGCTACCTATGGCCCCGACACTCAGGAGTGATCGGGAGACTAGCTAGTAGACTTGGTTTAGTTTTCATGTTTTAGAATTTGAATTGTAATAACTTGAGATACGAGTTTGTATTTGAGTTTGTTTGAGATATTATTTTTAGTAGTTTTTAAATGTTGTTGTTAGTCTTTAATTATAAACTTTTGTGTTATCTTATCGTTCTTAGACTGTGATTGAGATTCATTATATCTATACTTGTCCTCCGTTCGGAGTTGAGATTTGACAAGTACATTTTATAATTGCGTGAGTTGTTGATTAGATAGTAACCTAGGACAGCGTTCTACCGTCGACACTGCGACGTAGGCTGGACGTACCCACTTCTCGTGCCCCTACACAAGGTACGGGTCGTGACACATTTTTAGTGGTGGCCCATGCAGGTCGAGTTTATGTAGTGGTATTCGAACTAGAGTATCACTACAGCCTGCGATAGGATTGAGAAATAGGCTTAAACGGAGAGGTACTCAATCACAGTTAGGAAAATTCTGCTTCAAATCATGCCATCTACATATCTTACTGATTGTCTTCTTTACAATAATCTGTCCTCCTTTGATTTATCGATTCCTGCTCAGTATTGACTTCCTTTCGATCTGTCTTCAGGATGGTGGAGACACGATCACATCGCTCTGGTACAGTAGCCGCTGGAGAGGGGTCTGCCACCTCTCGTCTATTACAGCAGCCTGTTGAGACTGTAGCACCTTCTGTTCCTGATCAGACAGGAGCTGCTGTAGCCATTGGGGGTATGCCTCCACTTGTTCAGAGGACGACCCCAGTCATTCCTGAGATGTTTCAGCAGCAGCATCAGCAGCCACCTGCAGGATTGGTTGACGCTGCACACCTGTTTTCATTTATGGAGAGGATCTTGGAGTCCCACCAGCAGCAGTAGCAGCGGCAGACTGCCGATTATCGTCAGGGGATTGACGAGGCCCACCAGCTGGTTCGTACTACAGTAGAGATGGTGACTGCTCGGAGGGAGCATCAGCAGCCTTACCGGAAGGAGAAGGATATCCAGGATTTTCAGAAGATGCATCCTAGAGAGTTCCTGGGCACAAAAGGCATCCATTTTTGCAGACGATTGGATCGAGCACATCGAGGAGATATTCCGACTGGCGGAGATACCAGCTCGACTCCATATCGAGGCGGCGGGCAGTCAGATGCAGGACTTAGCCCATGCGTGGTATCAGACGGATCCCAGAGTGGGAGTTGAGGGCCAGACTTGGGCCCAGTTCAAGGAGTTGTTCAAGGAGCAGTTCTTTCTAGATGTGGCCTTGGGAGGTATCGAGGCACAGTTTGAGAGCCTGGTTCAGGGGAACCAGTCAGTAGTTGAGTACGCCGGGGAGTTTTGCCGGTTGGCCCGGTTTATTGATGATTTGACTGAGAAGATGAAGGCGAGGAAGTTCCGCCGAGGCTTGATTAGGGAGGTTTGGTCGCTGACTAAGAGCGACCAGAACGCTACCTACGCGGAGATATTTTCTGGGGCTATGGCAGCGGAGGACGACCTGGGGTTGAAGTTGAAGAGGGGTCGGGACTTCCAAGGTGGTAGCAGTAGCGGAGGTCAGGCCAAGAGGCCCCACGTGCAGGCTCAGCAGGCACAGGCACCAGTGAGAGTGCAGCAGGCACAACAACAGCCTAAAGGACAGGACCGCAGGGTGCTGACTTGTGCCTACTGCAAGAAGGCAGGACATGCTTGGGAGTCTTGTAGGAGGAAACTGAAGGTTTGTCTATTCTGTGGGTCTGGTGCTCACAAGATGATAGATTGTCCCGTTGTACCTCCTCTTGGGGGAGCTAGGCCACCTGTAGCTCAGCATCAGAGGGGTGGAGCTTTTGCTATGGCAGTCGAGGAGACTGACGTTGCAGGTGACGGGTTAGCAGGTTTGACCTCATTGTTCTTCTCTTCCACTTTCATGTGTGATTTCCATTAGTACCTGCCAGGATATGTTTGTGATATGCTAGATAGCGTAGTTACCCTGTTCGAGACTGTGGAATCACGACCAGTAGGGCTATGATTGCATGTTATCTTTCGACCTAGTTTGATTGGGGTTTTGACCTAGGAGGAGTACGATCATCTTAATTTCGAGGACGAAATTCTTCTAAGGGGGTGGACTTGTAACACTCAATTTTCCAAATGAGGGCAATTTTGAAATTTTACAATTATAATCATTTAATAGTGATATTTAAATCATATTGTGATTTTTGGTGATTTTTAATTAATTTAAAACTATTTAAAATAGTGATTGGTGATTTTGATGATTAACTAGTTAAACCCTAGTATCGCTAAGCCTAGAGACTAACCATGACCAAGGGAGCCTAGTCACGTGATTAGAATTTCATATTACCAATTTTTAGCCTAGGGGTATTTTGGTCATTTTGATAATTTTGTGAATTTATAATTTATATTAATTAAATATTGTGCTAGTCTTTTAGTGGAACCTTAACCTAGAAGTTAACCTAACCTAGATTAGTTATGAGGTTAAAATTAGGGTTAGAACATTCCTACTAAGTGCCAAGGTTAGTAATATCTAGATATTATTAGGGAGGATATTTTCTTTTAAGATATTTGTGAAAAGAAGCCTTAACCAATAGGAAGCCTTGGAAATTGTTGGAGCAACCTCAACCACTCATCTAAAACCCTAACCCTAATGATTTCAACAGCCACACAAGACCCCCCCCTCCTATAAAGTCACATTAACAAAGCCTTGGCCTCTTTTACAAACCCTAGAAAAAGCCCTACTTGTTCTTCCCTAAAACTCTTCCCATTAATCCACATTGAGCCCAAATTGAGTCAAATCAATTGCATCATCATCCCCAACAGTAGAGGATACTTGTGGGTGCTTGCTAACAAGGTTCGAGGACGTTTGAACCGGAGAAAATCGAGGAAGACATCGAATCGAGGCTCTTTACATTGAGATTCTAGCTATCAATAGGTTAACCTACCTACACCCATTGAAATTCTGATTTCTTCCCATAGATGCATTCATTTAGGGTTCCCTTAGGTGTAGACCAAGTTTGGTAGGAGTTCGTGTCCATTTTGTGTCCGTATCGGACACGTATCGGTGTAATTGAATGGGTGTTTGATGAAATGCTTGAATAAAATGAATACTGTTAATTTTCAAAACTAATTACATGAATTTGTAGCCCTTGACATGCTGATCACAAAACCCTAGGACTGAGCACGTTTTTGAGCCGTGTCCGTGTCCAAAATGGACACGAACACGCTGCACGACACTGTCATGTAGTGTCCTGCTGCTCGAGCATCCTAGCGGACACGACACGGTGACTCAAGCCATGGAAATTGACACACAGCTAGGGTAAAGTTTCACAGGTTCTCGTTTAGTGTGTGCGAAGAAATCGCGTGTGCACATGTTTTATCCTGTACTATGCACACGTGTTTCGTGTCTCTGATAGGGGGCTGTAGTTTGGACACGACACGGTTTCGACACATTTCAGGGTAAGGAAACTCTAGCCCTATCTTGGGCGAACGTGTATGCACAGTTTCAACACTTCTCGAGCCCTGTGTCGTGTCCAATCGGACACGACATGGCTGCACGAGGCAGTCTTCGGTGCCAGTTCTGTCACGGTGGGCATTTCCAATTCTTGGACACATTGTATCCTGTTTATTAGACACAATTGGCTCCCAAGACATGTGGGATATGACCCTAATCTCTGTACACCTAGTTTTCCAAAAATTATTTCGAATTTGACCTTTAAATTGGGTTTCGAATAGAATATTTCATGTATCAGTGTTTCATTTCCAGTTGAGTTTATATAAACTGTCAGCTAATATATGAAACCATTTTTCTAAAATTAAATGCTAAATTTTAGTTTAGAATTTAGTTGTAAATGTATGTGTGACTGCTGTTAACATGATATACACCTGTGTAAAATCTGAGAATGAATGTGAAACCTGAGTTTTAGTAGGATTGTTAAACTGTCAATCACTAAACACAAAACTGAGAATTCCAGGTAACAGTCGATTGATATTTTACTGATTTTTTATTCCTGTTTGAACTGAATTCACTGTTAAATTCCTGAGCTATAGGTTAATGTAAATCCTGAATGATTCATGTGTGGCCTGTGATATCCAGTAGAGAGAGGCTGTGGATAGTGGCAATATGCTAGGGAATGAGGTCATTGGCCATGGGCCAATGTTTGTGCACAAGTTAAGGGCCAAAATTGGCTATTTGAGTTAGTAACTTGATGTTAGAGTGTTAGGTTGAATGTTAGCAGTGGTTAGATAATAGTGTCAGTTATTTACAGATATCAGATTGTAGCTTGGGTCAGGATACTTAGCCTGAGCCTGTGACTTTGAGTATTGGCCACTTGGCCAATTCCTTGTGAGTGAGTAGCAGTTTTGGTTTTGGTTAGAGTATCATATAGGGTGAGTTGTGTCTATGAGTAGTGTTTGAGGCCTGGGTTTGGCAATTGCCTTTTTGCTACTGCATTTGCTTTGCATTTGCAGCTGGCAGTGGCAATTTGCCATGCCAAGTGCAGCAAAGCACTTAGCCTTTGCAGTAGGCAGCAAGCCTTGCTTGCTCTGCAGAGGTTTGGGTTTTGAATGAATGTTTAAACTGAAATTTATGTTAACAGTTAAAGGGGCTTTTACTGATATGTGTAGGTTAACTGTGATAGGTTGGTTCAGTTTGGTTAGATGTTAAATTGAGTTTGTTTTCTAATGATTTCTTTCCTATATTAAACTAAGATTGGGTATGCACTGTCAACCTCTGTCATTTCCTGAGATTGCCTATGGCTAAAACCTAAGAACATATCATTTACACTATCAATAAAACTGAGAATTCTGAGATATCACACACCCTTCATGTTAAGTATACACACACACATATATACACATTGCAAACACACAACCTTAGCCTATGTACCCACACCACTCCTCATGCCCCCCTTCCTTGCCCTCTCTCTCTATATATATAGTGTATATATGCAATATATGTGAATGAATGTAGAAGAGCATGCATGTAAGCAACATATGTAAAATGAATGCATGAATGAATACGTGTAGGTATGCCATGATATATGCAATGTAGGCAATGTTAATGTTATGAATATAGGATTGAGTGTATACCTATGAATGTATATATATTGCTATGTGAATGTGGTTCATAGTGTGTCCTTGAGTGAGTGTTAAATTTGAGGGTTAGTTAGTAGGCTATCTTGGTATAGGTAGACTGTGATGTGGTTGGACTGTTAGTGTTCTTGTTAGGCTTGTGGCTTGGTTTAGGCCTAGTGTTGACCTAGTGGCCTAGAG
This sequence comes from Iris pallida, assembly GCA_029216955.1. Classification (NCBI taxonomy): domain Eukaryota; kingdom Viridiplantae; phylum Streptophyta; class Magnoliopsida; order Asparagales; family Iridaceae; genus Iris; species Iris pallida. The sequence goes on along the minus strand of JANAVB010042619.1, from coordinate 3,804,554 downwards.
AGTTGACCAATACCCTAGATGTTGACTTGGCTTAACCCAGAGTTGACCAAGGTTGACCAAAGTTTGACTTGGACCTAGTTTGACCTAGACAGTTGACCAGGTTTGACTTAGAGTTGACTTTGACCTAGATTGGCCTAGAAATCATGTAGATTGTATTATAGCTTTCATTTTCCTTGTATTGAACATGTCATAACCCATACTGCTCTATTTATGACATTGTGACTCCGGTGCAGACATCTGATATTTTATTAGTCTTTTCAGAGTATCAGGCGAGTACATTCTCTGATAGTTCTTTCATTTATTTGTCAATTACTGTACTTCAGTTCTAGTTAGTTTTATGTGATTCTTACAACACGTATGGATATTTCTGGATTCATGTATGCGACACACATACCGTTTGTCTGGCCTCTATTTCTGGAATCACTACTGGCATCACCTTCTGGAACCACTACTGCCATCACCCTCTGGAATCACTACTGGAACCACCTACTGGAATCACTCTGGAATCTTTTGCTGGTATCATTATGTTTGGCTGGACTCATCTCGATTTCTCGTATTGTTTTCTGGATTCACTTGTACTTATGGGCGGGGAAATTTTGGAGTAGACATGTGAACATTCCCAAATACTGGAACCACTCCCTTGGAATTATTCTGGAACGATAGCCATCCCACACTTGGCCGAGTGTGCGGTGTGCCGTATTACCTACAGCCGTTTACATGTCGATCTCGGTATTTTAAAACACAACGTTAGAGTATAGTCTGGACTCACCCTGGAACCTTTGATCACTGACTGGAATCATCTTATACTGGACTCATCTTGTACTGGAATCACCTGGTATCAGATTCATGTTGTCTGGATTTACTTGGGTTTTTGCACTTGTTACATTTACATTCTGGACTTATATCATGTTGCTCTAGTTCAGCTAGTTTTTATTTACAGTCTTATTTGCTATGATTCTTCTCTTGTTTTACTTGCCTTACTTTCCTTGTACCTTAACTGTTTCTCTATACCATCACCTGTATACAAACTACCATATTCATCAATAAAACTGTCTATAACTGCTTTATAGTTCTCTGTCATTTACTTGGAATTTCTTGATGATTTGTACTCGTTCCTATCCTGACTGGACCTGTTGAAAATATTACAGATGACGGCCCTGAGGACGTTGCCCTACTTGCCTTGGAGCAGGAAATGGCTTAGCTACCTATGGCCCCGACACTCAGGAGTGATCGGGAGACTAGCTAGTAGACTTGGTTTAGTTTTCATGTTTTAGAATTTGAATTGTAATAACTTGAGATACGAGTTTGTATTTGAGTTTATTTGAGATATTATTTTTAGTAGTTTTTAAATGTTGTTGTTAGTCTTTAGTTATAAACTTCTGTGTTATCTTATCGTTCTTAGACTGTGATTAAGATTCATTATATCTATACTTGTCCTTCGTTCGGAGTTGAGATTTGACAAGTACATTTTATAATTGAGTGAGTTGTTGATTAGATAGTAACATAGGACAGCGTTCTACCGCCGACACTGCGGCGTAGGCTGGACGTACCCACTTTTCGTGCCCCTACACAGGGTGCGGGTCGTGACAACACGGATTCTACTTCTATAAACATGATAGTTGTATATACACAAGTGTAGTTAGTCATCTATCAAATCATGTGATTATCTCTTAAATTTACACGACCTTCCCTCAAATCTAGATCTTTTATCGTGACCATCTAATCGTTTGAAACTTGAAAAATAGTTAGATCGTTCCTTGATCATACCCCATATAGGAGACTATCTTCTCTCTAGAATCCGTGTTCCTAACCTATTTTACTATATTCCTTAATTCTCTTTATTTCGTCCTTTAACTTGATCATTTTATTTTGTGCGCCTCATGAACACCCACTTTCTAATTAGATCTTTTGGGTGTCCCTTACTGTTACATTGATATTCGGAGCACGAGACCAGCTATTACCTTCCACCTAACTTCACATATAAGACATCAACGACTCCACCTTCATGTAGACATATCATGTCCCACTAAAACACGTCCCCTTGTACGCTATTTTATGATACGACTTTACGGTCGAAAAGGCTAAACTATAACCATTACCATGTTACCGAAATATCTTCCGACTACAGATAGGGACTCAATCTTGACTCAAATCTTTTGACCCAATATATGATTATGATCTAGTTAATTCCTTAAATGCTTAACTTTGTGTTTTATCTTAATTTTGCTTGACCCTTGTCCTTTTATTATCTTGATTTACTTAGACCCATAACACCTTTTACACTTCATGCAATATTAGCAAGCCTTATCTTTCTCCCTTCCAATTAATTGCTTCACTCATATTTCACTATGATTCCTCCATAGTATGTGCCAACTTGTTCCTTTGATGCCCTTGTGCAAGTATAAAAGTTTGATCGTGGCACCCTTCAGTTATATGGGACTATATTAGGAAACCCCATAGAAACCCCATAGAAATTTTTTTCTTGATGATTATGAGGTTACGAGGTATATATAAGGACAATTGAAATATGCGGTCAACCCTACTAGATGAATTGAGGAATGTAAGGTGGATCAAGGATAAATAACTCCATGGTTGGCAACAAATAGTCAATCCAACTTTGGATTGCGTTCTTTTAATTTTGACGATTTAAGGAATACGTTTCTAAGATGATTATGAATATGAAGTTAAAATGAGTTTCATTTTTACCATCATGAATTAAAAGATCATTAGATTCCAATTCCTGAGGAAGACACTAATAAATAAAGGATTGAGAAAAAAATTCATTTATGATGATAAAAGATTGTGTTGTGAAGATATGATCAACAAATATTGAAGTTGATATTTTATTTTGGGTACTTTAAAGATAAGTACGAATTTCCTACAAAGAATGTTGAGTTATTTTTGCCTAAACATAATGAAGGATTATCAAATACCTACTTTTGAAGAGATTATGAACGACGAAATCTATTCTGAGGATATATATATATATATATATATATATATATATATATATATATATATATATATATATATATGTGTGTGTGTGTGTGTGTGTGTGTGTGTGTGTAGGGGGGGGGGGGGGAGGGAGAAGTACATTAGAGATTCATTCAATTCGAATTTATTAAACTTGTTAAATTTTTTGCGATGAAATATTGAATTAGATACATGCATGTATTTTGGAATTCAAAGTTTGTGAGGTAAATGATCGAAGTAAAGAAAGAGGAAAAGAAAGTTATAGCATATAAAATTTAGGACAAAACAATTGAAAGAGTGAATATGGCTAAGTGATAAGGATGATTCGAAATTATAACGATATTGAAAACACGCAATAAAATGTTGAATCAAGAATATTGATCTAATGATCAAAATTTATAGACTATTACCTATTTGGGGAACTTGCACGTCCATAGGACAAATGACAGTGAATGATGGATTATAGACATCGAAGGGTTGTCATGCGCATAGTCATATTTATACTAGAACCGATTCTTTCCTAGTCATCCAACTGATCTATTATCATTGAAATGTCGTTCGCCATCTTGTCTAAATATTGTGATTGTCTTCTCGTTCAATATGGATCAATTTCTTATCGATAAAACTGCTTCTATCTCCTTAAGCCTACCTACCCTAATTATTCCTAAATTTCGAGGACGAAATTCTTGTAAGTTGGGTAGAATGTAAATCCCTAAAATTTTACTATAATTTTTTTAATAAATTTGGTATTGATATTTTTTCGTATTTGTATGTTGCGTGCGTATTTTATTTTGATTTATTGCGTCACGTCGAGATTTGGCAAACATTATTTATTTATTTAAAAGGGCGATTTTGTTTTGTACAAATATAAGTAGTAGTTTAGAAAACTATTATTGTATGTAATATAATATTTGTGTGCGAGTGTCATAAAATTTATTGAGATTTTTTGACTTTCATCCCACTTGTTAATATGAATTTGTACTTACATCCCACTTTTAAATTTTTCTAGACTTATATCCCACTTTTCGTCACGAAAAACATTCATTTTGTCATAAAAAATATTTGTTTGTCACGAAAAATACTTTTAGTGACGAAAAGTGGAATGTGAGTCTAAAAAAATTAAAAAGTGGGATGTAAGTACAAATTCATATTAATAAGTGGGATAAAAGTCAAAAAAATCCTAAATTTATTTCATGTCCAGTTTGATTTTTGAAAACTAATTATAATTGTTTTATCTATTTATAAAAATGCATTTCAAAGTATCTAAATATTTATAGTAATTTTTGAAATTTATTATTAATATATATTTATTATTTATAAAAGATAATATGGAATATGTTTGATTTAAATATTTAATGGACATGGTGATTTTAAGTGGGATTTGATTTTTCTAATTTTGGATTTAAATAGTTTGAAATAAAGATTATTATTGTGTAGTTTTTAATTTAGATTGGAATGGTTGAATTTGTTTTAAAATGGTTTAAATTAAAAGTGATATTATCTATTTGGATTCAAATAAATCCAATCCTTATCAACAAGGATTCCTCAATCCTATATATAGGGGAGCTTTTTCGTTGATTTCTCCACAATCGTCTCCACAAATATTTTCACTAAAGTCTTGTGCACCGTGTCTGTGCCACATTTCCATCCACTATATTTTTTGTTACATATACAAATATTCTCTGTGTCCGACAACCCCGGACATGTCCGCCCCGTGTCTTGCAGGACACGACACCAGCCCTCTTCCCCGTCGTTCCTCTCGTCCACCACCGGTCGGCCTCAACCTTCCCCGCACCCTTTCCCCCAGCCATCGACACCACCTCGCCATCCCTGCTGTCTCCGCCATGGCTGCCCTGCCCTCGCCGTTCTCAGCCAGAATAGCAACCCGACCACCAACGTCATCATCGCCACCCAATACCCCTCACCACCGTTCACCTCCTCAATGCCAGCCCCATAACCGATCACCAAATCATCAACATCACCACCTTCCGCATCATCCCCGCTCAAATCCCATCTGACCCACAATAATTCACCACCACCACCAACATCGTTCCAGCACCGTACCTCTCCGGCCGACCATCCCCTGGTCGTCGCACCAAGCACGGAGCCTACGACTACCACAACAAGCACCACTTACCTCCTCCGCCCTTGCCGTCGTCGTGAGCCGTTCGACCACACCAACCGATGCGCCCTCGACCCGAGCCCCTCCAGTGTCCCTCTCCAGCGATTCCTTGTGCGTCCACCATCACACTCAGCCGATCCTCCTTCGCGTCGGCTTCGCCAGTCTCCGGCGTCGCCTACGCCTAATATCGCCGAGCTAGGGAGCTCATCTCCCGACTTCCCTCCAAATCTGGCCAGGGGCGCAGCCGCACCATACGATTGTGAGCGACCTCGCACCAGTGAACCTCCAAGCCGCGCTCCATCACCCATGCCAGCTTAAGAGTCGGCCACCTGTTCCGGCGAGTGCTGCCGCAACCGCGGTGAAGATCCCTCGGGTGAGCAGCTACCCCCATCCCCAATTTCTTTCTCACACACACACACACTCACTCACTCTCTCTCTCTCTCTCTCTCTCTCTCTCTCTCTCTCTCTTCCCTTTTTTGTAGTACAGAGTGGTTTAAAAGAGAAAAGCAGCAGTAGCTGCCTTAATATATGTTTATGGCTAATTGTTTAGAATTATTTTTTTTGTTGCCTTTTAAATATTTTTGTGTTATTTGTTTATTATTGTATATAAGTCTATCAAGTATGTATAGATACATACATATAGGGTTATGTTACTATTATCTTTATTAATATTTTAGTTTTATTAGTACTGCTACTTATTACTAGTATATATCCCTAAAACTATATATTTTTTTAAAATATGGTCTTACAAGATAAATATTATATAGTAATTTAAAAGATAGTTTAAGAAAAAGGATATATTTGATATAATTAGAGTTGATCCTAAATTAATTTTTACCTAAAAAATATTTTGACCCATAAGTATATAGTTCCAAGTTATAAAATAATTTCATAGCATTTTGCATATTTATCCAAATTATTGTTACTAATAAAATATAGTTTCTTTCTCTATAATTTTTTGTAAAATCCTAGTTTTTGCTTAAAAAGATTTTTAAGATTTTCAAGTGTTTATCTAAAACTAGTTTAAATATCAAAACATATTTTTGGCATTATAAAAATATTTCTAAAAATAATATATGTATCTATTTCCACAAATTCTCCCAATTACCCTCATTAATCATGACTGATCACGTCTTCTATTTTCTCGCAAAATTTGGACCTTTACCCACGACCTCATCTATTGGACAAACAGGACTTGTCGGATCATCGTACCACACCAGGTGACACACCAGGTAAGATACCTTACCTTATTTGCTATTTATAATTAGTTGCATGTTCTTTATTTGATTACTGCATATTTATTTCCTGTTTATTTTCAGTTGGATCCATGACTTGCTGTTTATAGTTACTTTATTTTTTTAATTATTTTTCTTGCTTGTATTTTAATATGAATGTGGACCTAGTCTTAGCAGACTACCTTTTTGACAGTGACCCTCGGGAGGGTGAAGACAGTTAGATGTATGGGCTACCCAAATCCAAAATCTGTAGTAACTGCGTATTACGGTAGTCATGTCGCGACAATTACTAGCCTCGAGCTATGTGGACTGATGTGTCACGTGGGCTGCTAGCCTCGAGTTATACCGGCTGATAGTATTGGTACTTGACGTGTGTGTGTCGTGAGTTATGAGTTAGTCTTGGGGGAGTCAACCTTCAACTGCACATACATCAAGATATCTTCTAAATTGTATACTAGATTGGTTAGGTGACCTTAGTTAATATCATGTCACACTTTGTTCTAGTCATGGCCCGGGGCAATGTCACATCGCGGAATAGTGTGCTACCCCTTGTCATTGTTTGGTTGTAGGGGTAGTCTACTGTTTCGATGGTGGGATATTGGGCCGTATTGTAGTTGGGACACTTTACTTTTACTTTATGATGTTATGACATAATTTATATTTAGTATTTATGGCATGTTCTTCCTATATCTTGTTACGTCCCTCTAAGGACCTGGTGATCTCTCTAGGTGTGTGCCTTTGTGATGTTTCCCAGGTGCTCTAGCCAAGGCGATGTTTTACTCTCTTCCTCCGAGGTGATTGCACTTGGATCGCCTCCACATCGCTCGACAAATTCATTTGTTATGTATTTCTTCTCTTTTTAGTTGGTAGTGGATTTGTCTCCGCCCAACGATTTGTAAATGACAATTCATGAGTTGTTTTATAAATTCTTCCTTCTTTATTTGTGGATGAGATTAGTATCGTAGTTTACTGCAATTTATAGTTTATGTATGCATACGAGGGTTCCATATATTGGAGTTTACTTCGTATGTATGCAACTGGCATGTCGACGTACTTAGTCCTAAGTATTTTGGGACTGGGGCGTTACAAAGACTTACTCAAAGAAAAGAAAAGTCTCCAGCAAGCTACTGTTAGAAATGATGCACTCACTGCTAAATATAGCTTGTTATATGACACCTCCAAAAAGTTGGAAATTATGATAGGAAAATAGCCCGAAGTTGCTACTTTCTACCCTAACACGTGTCACTTACCGAATCATCGAAACACGGTCAAACCCAACACTGTCAGACCTAACCAAACCAAAACATTGCCCAAGAAGATAAATAGGCATGCATTCTTTTACACTAGAAAACCTAGACCTACCAATAATACACAGCACTCTGCTTTCAACACTCAGCATGCTAGATGTCACTATTGTGGCACCATTGGTCATATTTCTTCTTCATGTAGAGTTAGAAAGCTTTTTGATTTAAAGATTTGTGCATGGATACCAAAAACTAATATTCCAGGACCCTACAAGAAATGGGTAGCAAAGTTTTCATCTACAAATTCTTTTGTAGGTGAAACGCCCTTCACATGCTATAAGCAAATGGATCCTCGACAGCGGTTTCTCAGGGCATATGACCGGTGATGCTTCATTATTCGCAACACTGTCAAAGAAGGATACGTCTCCTTCGGTAATAATTTGAAAGGGTACATAATTGGTATTGGTAATATTGGTAAGGCTCCCTACCCTGTGATTAAAGATGTCTATCTAGTTACCGAATTAAAACATAATCTGCTTAGCATAAGCCATTTAACTGATCACGGTTATGGCATTAACTTTGTCAAAGACAAATGTACTATAGTTGATAGCTCAACTGGTAGTACTATCTTTGAAGGTATCAGGGAAGATAATATATATATATATATATATATATATATATATATATATATATATATATATATATATATAAGTTTTCTATCTGTTAGAAGATGCTAACAAAGCAGGTAGACGTTTGATGGCCAAAAGTGATGAGAGTCAACTATGGCACATGAGACTCCGCTTGTAAGTCCAAGAACGATGTAAGTACCACTAGACCTCTACAATTGTTGCATATAGATTTATTTGGACCTAGTAGAATTGCTAACCTAGGTGGTAAGTTATATGCATTTGTAATAGTAGATGATTTCTCTAGATACACGTGGGTATATTTTCTTGCACGCAAGAACGATGCATTATCAGAATTCGTCACCTTTTACAAGAAGGTTCAAAATGAAAAGGGTTTCATGATCGCTCATATACGAAGCGATCATGGCAGTGAATTTAAAAATGTAGAGTTCAAGCAATTTTGTGATACACACGGTTATTTGTATGAGTTCTCTTGCCCTAGGACTCCACAACAGAATGGAGTTATGGAACGTAAGAACATGACTCTATCCGAAATGGCTAGAGTAATGTTAAATCAGTTTAGTCTACCTAAATACCTATGGGCTGAAGTTGTAAATACAGCGTGCTATGTTCTCAATAGGGTTCTAATTCGACCTATATCGAAGAAGACTCCCTATGAATTATGGTTTGATAGAACTCCTTCTGTTTCTTATTTCAAAGTATTTTGTTGTAAATGCTTTTTTTAATACTAAAGTTAATTTGGAAAAATTTGACAAAAAGGCCGATGAAGGTATATTTTTAGGTTATACGGCGAAAAGCAAAGGCAGAGTCTTCAACAAGAGAACGATGATCATCGAAAAATCAATAAATGTTAAATTTGACAAACTCAATCAACACTCAGTCGATGATGATGATGATGAAGAAGACATAAGTATACCTAGTACTGCTCCTACAGAACCCTCACACAAAGCACCAGCTGATTCTCCAAGCAAATCATGTACAGAACTAGAAGTCGAAACTAGCAATCCAGAGGATATGCCAAAAGAAATGAGATTTTTGGTAGACCATACAAAGGACTTGGTAATTGGTGAGATTACCAAGGGTGTAAGTACTCGTTCCTCTAGTAAAGATATAGCTTCCTGTTTTATATTTATTTCATAGCTTGAACCCAAAAATATTGAAGAAGCATGTAGTGATAATTTTTGGTTAGATGCTATGCAAGAGGAATTGAACCAATATAAACGGAATCAAGTTTGGGAACTTGTTCCCAAGCCCATTGATCATCCGGTCATTGGCACCCGCTAGGTATTCCGAAATAAACTGAATGAGAATGGCTTAGTGACTCGTAACAAGGCTCGACTCATAGCTCAATGATACAATCAGGAAGAAGGTATCGACTACGATGAGACTTATGCCCCAGTTACGAGATTAGAATCCATTCACATGTTATGTGCATTTGCATATTTTCATAATTTTAATTTATTTCAAATGGATGTTAAAAGTGCATTTTTGAATGGTTTTATAAAAGAAGAAGTTTATGTAGCTCAACCTCCAGATTTTACTGATTTCAAAAATCCTGATTATGTTTTCAAGTTGAAGAAGGCATTATACGGTTTGAAACAAGCCCCTCGTGTTTGGTATGATTGTCTAAGCTCTTTTCTACTTGACAATGGCTTTTCAAAAGGGAAGGTTGATACTACATTGTTCATAAAGTCTTTTAATGGCAATCTTCTTTTGATTCAAATTTATGTAGATGATATCATTTTTGGATCTACTAATGAATCACTTTGTCAAGAATTTTCAAAGTGTATGCAAAATGAGTTTGAGATGAGCATGATAGGAGAGCTAAAATTCTTTCTCGGACTGCAAATAAAATAAACCAACAATGGGACGTTCATAAATCAAGCCAAGTACGCAAATGATTTATTAAAACAGTTCGATCTGGAAGCAGTCAAACCACTTGGCACTCCGATGACAACTTCCACCAAGCTTGATATTGATGAACAAGGCAAACCTGTCGACATACGTAAGTATCGAGGTATGATTGGTAGTTTACTTTATTTAACTGCTAGTCGACCTAATATAATGTTTAGTGTTTGCTTGTGTGCACGTTTCCAAGCCAACCATAAGGAATCACATTTGTGCGCGGTTAAGCGTATCTTCCGATACCTTAAAAGCACTTCTTCTGTCGGCTTTTGGTATCCCAAAACCATATTGTTTGACCTAACCGGTTATTCGGATGCTGATTTTGCTGGATGCAGAGTAGATAGAAAAAGTACTAGCGGCACATGTCATTTTCTAGGCAAAGCTTTAGTCTCTTGGTTTAGCAGGAAACAAAATTATGTCGCATTATCAACAACTGAGGTTAAGTATATCGCCGCAGGACATTGTTGTGCACAAATTTTATGGATGAAGCAAACCTTATAAGACTTTGGCTTACTATACACACACATACCCATTTTCTGTGACAACACTAGCACTATCAATTTGACTAAGAATCCAGTATGTCACTCTCGCACTAAATATATCGAGATTCGATATCATTTTCTTAGAGATTATCAACAAAATGGAGATATAAACATTGTATACATAGACAGAGAATCAATTAGCTGACTATTCACAAAACCTCTAGCGGAAGATCATTTCAATTATTTACATCGGGAATTAGGAATTTTAGATGTCAATAATATTAATTAATTTTGTTTTATACAATTATTTTTCAATACTCAAAAACTATTTTTAAGACAAGACTACAAAGGGTCTGTCAGTCACCACGACTACGGTCGAAGCGAAGTGGTATTTAATTGTTCTCCGGTGAACTCTCGTTAGCTGGGACTGTACCCCTACAGCTAATCTGAAACAGTCGCTGTGTAACAAAATTTAATCTGTAAAATAATATTAATTATATTGATTGAAATTTAAAATTACTAAACTTAGAATTAAATAATTGAAGGGGGATGAGAAAAAAGATGTGGTCCACAAATTTTTTTTCAAAATTCATCAAAAGAACCCTAGGCGGACTCGGTCCGAGTTCGGCCAGAGTTCTGTTGGTGGTATATGTTTTTAAGTCAGAACCCGAGGCCTCCTCCTCTTCATCTCTTTCAAACTCCTCTCACTGCAGCAGCAGCTGCCCGAAAGCTTTTCTAAAACCCTAGAAAATCTCCAACATATTGCTCCTAATCCACTTGGAGACCTCTATCCAAATTTTGGATTCGTGCGAAGAATTCATGTCTCTACAACATACTCAATTTTTGAAAGGTATAACTCTCTCCTTCCATCTCCTCTAAGTTCATTAGTTTCTATTCAAATTTGGGAGAAATGCCTAAAGGATTCACTCCTTCCAAGAGAAAGAAGACCAATGCCAGTGAAGAGGCATCGTCTTCGAATCCACCAGAGGATTCCTTCTTTTCCTCGGTCCAATCGGCCGACGGTGCATACAATGAGTTTTATTTTGAAACTCATGACCAATCATTACCATGGTATGGTGATTTTATCATGTGTAACATATGCACTGGCGCCCTGATTAAGTAGACTTTGTTCCCTGACCACCGTCCTTACTTTGAGGCATTAGGGTTACACCGACTTGTCACCAAAAAATCCCTATAGCTACTAATGCCATTAGATTGTTTTACTGGAACTTTTTGCTAGGAACTTTTGATGTTAAGACTTGTATCGGAGGTATTAACATCGAGTTCAATGATGTCTTGATAGCGAAAATCCTTGGTATTCCTAACGAAGGTGCCCCGCTTGACGATATCACTGATTTCAATTTTTCCGATGGAACGACTCTTCTCAGCTTCAAGAACGATCTTTGTACACCTGCGTGTGTTCGTTCTGGAAAGTTCAAGGCTGTAAACTTGAACTTGTTTAACTATAAGTTACATTGCATCATCTATGCCACTATTCTTCCAAAATCTACTTCAAAAGATGATGTTACCAATCTTGAACTATCTGCCCTCTACCACATCATCAAGGGAATTCCATTTTCGGTTCCCAAGACTATTATCCAGATGATGGGACGATGTCGTACAAGAGATTAAAATCTCTCTTATGCGATGTTCATTCCACGCATCTTTCAGAGTTTTGACATCGATCTGTCTACTTGTGCTCTGGACCCTGAGCCCAAGTATCTCCAGCTGTCCCACCACAGCACAGCTGCTCCTCCTGTTTCTTCTTTTGTACCTGCTCCACCTCCTCAGGCATAACCTATGCCTTTTGATGGTATTCATCAGCACCTCTCTGATCTGCGGATATTTATCACTGACGCATCAATGGAACGTGAGTTCCGCGATGTGAGTCGATTTCAGGCACTCGTTAACTCCTTTGCCGATCTCCATTTTGCCCAGACTGGATACTCTGCCAGTTCTCTTCCCAGATATCCTACTGTCTCCGGATACCGCTATGAGGATGAGGCGGTACACTTTCTCTTTCAGCCCGATAACGCTTATGACTGGTACCGTGGTTCTGGTGCTACTCCACAATATTCTGGAGCTGGCACTTCTGGAGCTGGTCCACCCAGACATGGGACGTGCTAGCCCTGCAGATAACAACGATGATGATGAGGATTTATGATCTAGATGCATTACTTTTTGTCTAGATGTCACACTTTTTGAGACTTCATTATGTCTTTGTTTACTTGGAAATGCTCCGACCTTCCAAGATATCAGTACTTTATCTTTTAGTTTACTTTTGCATTTGAGATTGTGACATTCTGAACTGATGTATTGTGAACATCTTTTTATGCTCTGCTTAGCATATTATACCATTTCAGTTTAGATTCATATTTTTTAATATAGTACTATCTCTTTATGCTTCAATATTAACTGCCTGTGAAATATAAACTGCCTGTGAAATGTTTGTGTTTCTATTTATATATTCTGTTTGTATTTCTTCACTGATTGTTCCTTATGCATGAAACTCTGTCTCGATATACGGGCTACTTAAAGATGTTTTGGACTCTTAGACACTGCCAAAGATCGGCTGCCCATTCTGTTCAAGACCGAAGCTGTGTTTGCCACTCGAGTCTGTATTTTCTTTATGCAATATAATTTTTACTTTTATTGAGTCTAGGAATACATTATACACCGAGTCGTACTGGCAAATAGGCTACCCTAAAAAAAATTCAAAAATATCCCATATTTTGAAAAAAGAGCTCCCTATTTACAAAAACCTCCTAACTGCTTAAAATAATTTTCAAAAAGCCCAAAAATCAAATTGCAAAAACCTTGACAGAACTCGGCCAGAGTTCGGTTAGTGAATGTTGCTTCTTGAACTTGGTCTCTCTGCAGTTACGGATCCTAACGAGATTTTCTCATAGAGTTCTGCCCGAATTCTGTCAGAGTTCTGCCTTTGGAAAAACGATAAATAGAGAAGGATTTCGATCATTTCAATTCACTCATTCACTTTCATCTCTTCTCTCTAAAGCCTACTGTTCTATTCCAAAGAATTCTAAGCTTTATTTTTCAAATCCCAAGCCAGTTATAATCCTCTAGTCGATTTGCCAGTACAGTACGGTCTAGAAGCTTCAGTGCGATTGTAATCAGAGGCTTGATTGAAGAAAGACTCTTCACAATTGAAGTTGTTCGTGTACTTTGAATCAAAGCTCACGTTTGTAGAAGTTGCAAGGACTTCGTATGAAAACTTGTGGAATTTTTCAATAGTGATTCAACTAGAAGCTAGAGTTCTTCCGACTGGACTAGTCCTCACAAGAGGAAAACCAGTATACATCGTCGTCTTTGCGTTTGCTTTCTGATCTCTGCTTTTATAGTTATTTACTTGTGATATATGTATTTCTCTGTGATCTTGCTGCTAACTTTTTAAATTAACTATATTCCGCTGCCTACACTATTTACCCCCCTAGAGGATTGTGTTTTACAAATTCGTTCCTACAGGCGTGACACATATTAAATAAGGAGTTCAAAATAACAAATTTATTTACTAGGCTATATAAGCCCAAACAATAGAGATCTCATAAAACCGTTTTGATAACCAACAATCGATACCCATGAATATAAAATCTACAACATATCGTATTTGTAAAATATATATATTTTTATGACTAAGTACAATAATCAAAATTTATAATTTTAAAGATTTAGAAAAATTTAGAAAGAATAAAAATTTTAAAAATTCAGAAAATTCTAGAATTCGGTTCAAGGAGGTTATAGAGTTGCTGAGTTAGAGTCCACTTCGAGAAGTTCCTAGAGGACATCACAGAGGATCCAGTTATGGGGGAGCCAGTACATGGAGTTGCTCCCAACCTTGGTCATCAGCCTGCTGATGGTGGTCAGGGTAGCCTTCAGAAGGATGAGCATGTCGAGGAGGTAGTTCCTGAAGGGAAGAAAGATGTTGATATACAACCAACACCAGTAGTTCCATTGAGGAGGAGTGACAGAGAGCGTCGATCATCTACGAGATACTCACCAGATGAGTATGTGCTACTGACTGACGGAAGAGAGCCCGAATGAATCGCAAAGGCTATGGACGACGAACATAGGCAAGAGTGGATGGAAGCTATGCAGGAGGAGATGAGTTCCTCATAGGCCAACTCCACTTATAATCTGGTACGGTTGCCAAAGGGCAAGAAGGCTTTGAAAAATTGATAGGTTTTCAGTGTAAAGTAGACAGATGACGCTACTCGCCCTCGATACAAAGCGAGGTTGGTAGTTAAAGACTACGGTCAGCGGAAAGTCGTAGATTATGAGAGATCTTTTCGCCAGTCGTCAAACTATCATCTATTCGGGTGGTGCTAGTATTGGCAGCCAGTTTTGACTTGGAGGTCGAGCAGATGGATATGAAGACTGCATTCCTCTATGATGATCTTGATGAGGAGTTGTACATAGAGCAGCCAGAGGAATTCTGTTAGAAGGGTAAGTCACACTTGGTTTGCCGGTTGAGGAAGAGCTTGTACGGTCTAAAGCAGGCTCTGAGGAAGTGGTATATGAAGTTCGAGTCATTTATGGGAGAGCATGGTTATGCACGGACGACGTCGGACCACTACGTTTGTTGACCCAAACTGGATCACAGTCAACATAATTTAGAGAATTAACAAAATAACATCTGATATGATCCAATACGACACATCAGGCTCAAGATAGAACATCATCTACAATATATCAAGTTTAAGACAGACGTCATTGACAAGTTGTACTTGTACTCAGTCTGTAATTTTTTAATTTATTGAGTCGCACTGAGTCATCTCAATCCCTAGACTTACTTCTCCAAACTCCACCATACAAAACAAACAATCTCTGAACCAAACCAAACCAATCTAGCCCATATAAACTTTCTGGCCTAAGGTAGACAGAATTTGGGCCGAACTCTGCCCTAGGCAGAACTCGGGCCGAACTCTGCCCCCTAAATTTTAGGAACCTAATTTTTAGAAACACCCTGCTACAAGCTGTCCAACGTTCAAATTATTGAATATTTGGGACAGAATTCTGGCCGAACTCTGTCTTCCCTGACTAGTATAAATAGGGCTTGACTTCTCTCATTTCAAACCACCTCTCACTCTCAATTTTCTAAGCCTTATACATTCTAAGCCTTACTCTTCCAATCTACTAGCCACAAAACTTTCTAAGCCCCAAGGTGCTCAAGTGCGATTCAACTAGAAGTTTTGTGTAAGAGTTGAAAAGAAGTCACTTGGACAATTCCAAGTTTTGCCTCTGCGAAGTTGTAAGAAGTTGGCGTGCTCTTCTGAGTAAAGGCATGTGTGTGTACCCTATTTCACAAATAGTAGATTTTAATCATGAGCGAGAGTTCTCAGGCCTGGACTAGTCCTCCACGAGGGAAACCAGATTAAATCGCTGTGTTTGCGTATGCTCTTCTGATCTCTCTTAATTTTAGCATTACTACTCTGATTAGATATTTCTATTGGTAGTTGCTTCTGGACTGGCATAGAGTTGATTTTTAATTGGTTATTTTTGACACAAACTCTATTCACCCCTCTAGAGTTGCCTACATGTTACTTCAATTGGTATCAGAGCTTTGTTCTCTTGATAAAGGATTAACATCCTAGAGATGATCCATGGCAACCACACAACCTATCTTTACCAACTATGGTGAAGGACAATCCACTAATAGGCCACCCCTGTTTGATGGAACCAACTACACGTATTGGAAGACCAGAATGAGTTTCTACCGAAAGTCTCTAGACTTTGATTTATGGACCATAGTCACAGATGGTTATAAGAAACCTGCTAGAATTGTTGTTGAGGGAAATCTCCTAGATAAACCCCACGACAAATATACTGACCAAAAAATGAAATATGCTAGTCTAAATGCTAGGGCTATTAATGCTCTCTTCTGTGCTATATACAGGACTGAATTCAGCAGGGTCTCTATATGCTCCATCTCACACAAAGTATGGAAGCTTCTAGAGGTGACCGATGAAGGAACCACACAGGTTAAAGAATCAAAAATCAGTCGTCTAGTATAAGAGTACGAGGCATTCAAGATGAAGCCCAATGAGACGATCAAACAAATGATTACTAGATTCCTAGACATTGTCAACCCTCTATCTTTCCTCGGTAAGAATTACTCCAACCATAAGAAGATACACAAGGTACTAAGGGGACTAACGAAGAACTGGAACCCCAAAGCCACGGCAATCATCGAAGGCAATGATCTCACCACCATGTCTCTAGAAACACTGGTGGGCAAACTGATGACGCATAAGCTCGATCTCAAAGACTTTGAAGAAACGGCTCTAAAGGGAAAAAAAAATCGTGCTAAGAGCTCATCGCCGAAAGGCTGCTCCAGAAGAAACAGATGATGATGACTCTGAGGGTGATGATCAAGCGCTCATGGTTTGCAACTTCAAGAAGTTCCTATGTTTCAACCAAAGGAAGAATGAACAACACAAAGAGGATGATGAAGAGCCTATCTGTTTCGGCTGTAAGAAGATGGGGCATGTCAAGAAAGACTTCCCTACAGTAAAAAAAGGAAGTCAATATGAAAGATCGTACAAAAGGCCAACCTCTCGAAAGTATGCCAACACAAGCATCTGGCACGAGAGTGAAGCTAATGACTCAGAATAAGAAGAGGACTCTCCCCAAGATACTGCAAACGTCTGCCTAATGGCAACGTCCGAAAAGGTAACAAATGATCCACTTGATGAATTTACTTTTGATGAACTTGGAGATGCCTTTGTTGACTTACTTGAAGATCATAAGAAGTTACTTAGCAAATATAAACTTGCAAAGGATAAGATCAAGACTCATGAAGTTGAGATTCATAGACTTTCATGCTTGCTTGATAATGTTAGAGACACACCACCCACGGAGAACACTGAGGAGGTATCCAAGCTTAAATTAAGACTCCATGATGCCGAATCTCGTATTGAGAAACAAACACGTGATATCACAGCAATCAATAAAGAACTCTCAGACGAGAAAAAGAAGTATAATATTTCTGTTGTAAGAATTGATGCCTTGACTGCCAAGTATAATGATATGTACAATGCCTCTAAAAGATTAGAGATCAGATTGGGGAAACAAGTTGTACAGCCCCAAACTCAATCTCACAGTCACAACACGTACACAAGACAAAAGATTACTTAACATAAGAATACACGTCACAAGAAAAACACATATACTCATGATGCACAAAATCATGCCTTTATGTACACAAATTCACATGCAGCACGACAAACACCCACACATACACATGGCACACACAGACATGCTTTTATGAACACACGTTCTCATGCAGCACGACAAACACATAGACATCACTATTATCCTACACCTAACACCAATATACGTGCTACATGTCACTACTATGGTAAACATGGACACATTTTACCACAGTATAGAATTAGAAGACTAGTTGATTTAAAACTATATGCATGGGTACCAAAGACTAACCTTTCAGGACCCTCAAAGATTTGGGTACCAAATGTCACATCTACTCATGGTGTAGGTGGACCTTCCTTCATCCTCTAGAAGTAAGTGGATTCTCAATAGTCGCGACACATGACTGGAAATGCAAATATTTTCACAACACTATTGATGAAGAGGGAAGGATACGTATCCTTCGACAATAATCTGTAAGGTTATATCATAGGTAACGGTACTACTGGTAATCCTCATTCTTCCGTCATTAAAGATGTCTATTTAGTAATAGAGTTAAAGCATAACTTGCTCAGCATTAGTCATCTTGTTGATCATGGATATGATATTAACTTTGGAAAAACTAAATGCTCCATATATAATAGATCATCTAGAGACATCGCTTTTGAAGGGATAAGGTGTTAGGGTTATATACTAAAAGCATCACTTTTGTAGTAACCTTATTTCCTTAAATTTTGAATGAGAATCATATGGGCAAATGTTTGCATATTGTATTTGTTGCAAGTGTTAATGCAAATGTCTGATATTCTATACTGTAGATAATATGGTGTGTGGTGTCACACAGAAGATCATATTATCAGTTCCCTATGGAGTATATAAATAGTTCACAACCTAGATGGACTTGGACAATCTATTGGAAAGGTTGTAGTGTAATCTGGTATTAGTCTATCTTGACTATAGGTTTACACTAGTACACTTTGTGTGTAATGAACAGGACCACTTGAGGTTGTTCTCTTTGTACTGACTACATAAGAGAACAAACACCTCTGTTATTATGGATGCTTGTGCTCTTAATCTAGATATAATAACAAACATGTATATGCAGTTTGCATTACTTTGACTTATAAAAGAGTAAGATTTATTATGGATCAACAACCTCTATGAATTGGATAATAACATTGTATGTATGATGGCTGTTGATTATAAGTGGAATCCATGTTCCGATACATCGGGTTGACGATGTCCCCTTAAGGAGCTCATAAGGATTGTCATGTAAACCCTGCAGGTGGATTATATCCGACATGACAAATAAAGTTGAGCGGTACTACTTAAGGATAAAAGATGTCGAATCAATATAGTTGTCAGTAACTTAATTTGATCGACGGACATACGATATCTTAATATGGAGAGCCAAACGAGCATATAATAAAAGGAGCCCACAAACATAATTTGGGATTAGGGAGGTAACAATAGCTCATTAGTGGACCGAGCTATTATTAATGGGCCCGGATTGTGTGTTCGGGCTGAACATGGGATATCCAGATCCGTTAGGAGGTCTAACCCTAATTTCTTCTCATGGTCCCTGCCGTAGCCTATATATATCCTCTCTGGCCGTCAGTTTACCGATCAGAAATCAAATACTTTCTCTAAATTCGTGATTCACGTAAGGAGAGAAAGAGAGGGCTGCCAAGGAGAAAAAAAGGTTGGGAGATCGTTGCCCACATGACGTCCAACTAGAGGAAGGAATACGTGCAGAAGATCTTAGGGTCGTCCGCTCAAGATTTCCAGGAATTACTTGTCTCCTTTCTGCCGCAGGTATAATTCGTGAACTCTAGTTTCCGCCTATGAAGGGTTAGAACACGTATTAGATTTTTTTAACTTTCTATCGATCAATACACACACCAAAGAAAGGGTCATAGGAATCCCCAGTTCCTTCAATTGGTATCAGAGCCACTTTAGATCTACGTAGTGATTGATACGTCCATGTTGTCCAATAAAACCTGCGATGTGTAATAGTCGGTAGATATAGATCTGTTCTAACTCGGTTTTGTAGGCATCTTAGATCCAACTATTATGGTCCAATGCAAATTTTTGATTGTGTTGTTTAAACAACGGACATGTCATGGATGTTGTTGATGCTGTGGATGTAACTAAAATAACGAGGCTTGATTATGCTTATTATATTAACTTTTTAATCTAGATTATGTGTGAACTCCTTCGGGAGGCATAGGATTGATGTAATTTTAATTATTTTTGATCAATCGTGATGGCGGTGGTGGTTGTTTCTGACGCCGGACGAGATGCTGGTTTTAAGCAGTCCAAAGGCAGACAAATGATTTTTGAGGAAGGAATCGACAGCCAAAACCTATATATATAAAAAAATTAGAGCAATGCACCGAACCCCGCGACCTGACCGGGCAGGTCGAACCCCGAATAGATCTGCGCAGCGCTAGATTTTGGATTTGGATAGTTTAGGACGGAGCAGCAACGATGACCATAATAGTTGGATATTTTCTCTTATTTTTGTTATTTTGCTTTTTCTGATTATGCATGTTTATTATTGTGTGGATGCTTTTTTTTAAAAACTAAGTCTACATTAATAATGGACAACATGGATATAATATCAACTAGTAGAAAAACCCTCATTGTTAAATAACTTAGTGGGAGAGGATATTTATTTAGTGTAAATCCTATGGTCTCCATTACTGGTTTGTAGGTGATGTAATTATACTTGCACGTTGGCTTTAGTGCTTTTCTCCATATCGGATGAGTTATGGATCACCAGTACAAACTTCCTTAGGGATAATTGTAAAAAGTTACCTAGTATGTGTTCACTTCTCCATCTGAAGGAACTCATTACAAGGTAATAGACTTAGTATTAAGTAATGGTATATACTTAGATACAAATAATGGTATCCTCCCTATCGGAGTCACTGCTATTATTTGTATGACCAGAGCAAAACCAGCATATTAATTTTATTTGTCATAAAGTTATGTTGACATGATAGTAAAATTAATAAGAAAAACCTACTTGAACAAAGTTGAATTTGTATACGTCCACACTATCGTGGCATGCTAAATTCATGGTGTTCAAGGTGTCGGTGAATTTCGTATTATTGTTTTGAGGGAATTAATATTTAGTTAATTCAAAAAGTTTTTTTGCCCTACATAATTTTATTTATGTGATTCTCAGGATTTCAAAAATGGGTTCTTTCAGTCCACTTATGGTGATTCTTAAAGAAAACAAACTTACTGGACCAAATTATATTGACTGGAAACGTAATTTAGACATTGTTCTAACTGCTGAGGAGTGCAAATATGTACTTGTTGAGGAATGTCCACCAAAGCCTGATGCTAACTCTGATGAAGAGGTCAAAGAGGCTTATAAGAAGTGAAAAAAGGCCGATGAGATGGCGCGGTGTTACATTCTGGCATCTATGTCAAATGTACTGCAACATCAGCATCAGGCCATGGCCACAGCTTATGACATGATGTATAATCTCAAGGAACTCTTCGGACATCAGAGTAGAGCAGCTAGGCAGTTTGCTATGAAATGTTTGATGAATACAAAAATGGCTGAGGGTACACCAGTAAGGGATCATGTTCTCAAGATGATGAGTCATCTGAATGAGATGGAGATCCTTGGAGCTGAAATCGATGGGGAATCCCAGGTCGATATCATTCTCAAAACTCTGCCTAAAAGTTTTGACAATTTCTGCCTTAATTACAACATGAACAAAAGGTTGTATAGTTTGGCAGAACTTGCAAAAGAACTATAGGATGCTGAATCTCTCTTTAGGCAGAGTGGTCATATTTTTGTTTCTGAAAAGGCTTCTACTTCTAAGCCAAAAGGCGGTAAGAAGAAGAATAACATTCAAAAATAGGCAAACTCAACAAAGAAGGGCATGAGACCTCAAGACGCGGTAAAAAAGCCGAAAGGCAAATGTTTCAAGTAAAAAAGGTCAGGATATTGGAAGACTGATTGTCCACTTCTCAAATAAGGGAACAAAGAAGGTATATCTCATTTACTAGTAGTTGAAACATGTTTAGCGGTGTTATCTACCGGCACCTGGTGTGTAGATACAGGAGCCACTAATCATGTCTGCAATACATTGCAGGGGTTCCAGGAAACCAGACAGCTCAGTGATGGAGAGATATGCTTGTTCATTGGTGATGCTACAAAAGTATCGATCGTTGCATTAGAAGATGTTACTTTATCTTTTGGTAGAAATAAGTCTTTGACATTGAGAGATTGTCTTTATGCACCTTCACTTAGAAGGAATTTAGTTTCTATTTCTATGTTAGTTAAGGATGGATATTCAGTTTATTTTAATGACAATATTGTTATTAGAAAGAATAAACATTTTATCTATTATGGTGCATTGGTTGATAATTTGTATATCATTAATCATATTTCGCCCACAATGCAACTTATGGAAATGAATAATATGTCATCTAACTTAAATAAGAGAAAAGAACCTTCTTGTATGAACCAAACATATCTTTGGCACTTACGATTGGGGCATATTAACCTAAGAAGGATTCAAAGACTGGTTGAAGATGGACCTTTGAGTTCATTGAAAGTGGAGGCACTACCAGTCTGTGAATCCTGCTTGGAAGGTAAAATGACCAAAAGGCCTTTTATGGCGAAGGGGTATAGGGCCAAAGATGTGTTAAAATTGGTTCATTCTGATTTGTGTGGACCCATGACTATCCAAGCTAGAGGTGGCTTTGAATATTTTGTCACATTTATTGACGATTATTCAAGGTATGGATACATTTTTTTGATGCGCCGTAAGCCTGAGTGCTTTGAGAAATTCAAAGAGTACAAGGCTAAAACAGAGAAACGTCATGGAAAATATATCAAGTCATTACGATCAGATCGTGGTGCCGAGTACCTCTTTGGAGGGTTTAGGGATTATTTATCAAAGGCTGGGATTGCATCCCAATTGACTGCACCTGGAACGCCCCAGCAGAATGGTGTAGCCGAAAGAAGGAATAAAACTCTTATGGAGATGGTTAGATCAATGATGAGTTATTCGGATTTGCCAGATTCCTTTTGGGGATATGCCTTAGAGACTGCAGCTTATATTTTGAACTTGGTTCCTTCTAAGTCAGTACCTCTTACTCCCACAGAGCTGTGGATTGGGCGTAAGCCTAGTCTGATACATGTTTGCATTTGGGGTAGTCTAGCACATGTGCTGAATGGGAAAGTAGATAAGTTGGAATCTCGTACAGAAGTACGCTTGTTTGTAGGCTATCCAAGAGGAACGAAAGAAGGTTTATTTTATACTCCTAAGGATCAGAAGGTCATTGTTAGCACCAATGCCCGATTCTTAGAGGAAGACTATGTGATGAACCATAAACCCACAAGTAGAGTTGTTCTAGAAGAACTGAGATGTGAGACACCAAGTACTTCAGTATCAACAGTACAAGAGGATGAACCACAAATAACTGTACAATGTGTCACAAATGTTACACCACAACCGATAGTGCCTCGTCGTAGTAGGAGGGTTGTGATACAACCTGATAGATATATGTTCTTGGGAGAGTCGTCAGACTTCGTCCCTGAGGAACAAGATTATGATCCCTGTACCTACAATGAAGCACTCCAAGATAAAGATGCAGAGTCTTGGCAAAAAGTAATGATATCTGAAATAGAATATATGGATTCTAATCATGTCTGGGAGCTTGTAGAACCACCCGTTGGTGTAAAAGCTATTGGATGCAAGTGGGTCTATAAGAGAAAAAGAGGATCAGATGGTAAGGTTGAAACCTTTAAAGCTCGGCGTGTAGAAAAAGGTTTTACTCAAAGAGAGGGTATCGATTATGAGGAAACCTTTTCTCCTGTAGCAATGCTTAAGTCTATCAGGATTCTTTTATCTATTACAGCTCATCTCGATTATAAGATTTGGCAAATGGATGTCAAGACAGCTTTCCTTAATGGAAGTCTTGAGGAAGACATCTATATGAAGCAACCAGACGGGTTCATTGAAAAGGGCCAAGAGCATCTTGTTTGTAAGCTCAAGAAGTCTATTTATGGACTTAAGCAAGCTTCCAAATCTTGGAACATATGTTTTGATCAGGTGATAAAATCCTATGGATTTGATCAATGTCTGAATGAATCATGTGTATACAGAAAGTGTGACAGAAACGTGGTGGTGTTCCTAGTACTTTATGTGGATGACATCTTGCTCATTGGAAATAATGTGAAGGTGTTATCTGATGTAAGGGTATGGTTATCCAAACAGTTTGATATGAAGGACTTGGGAGAAGTAGGTCACATCCTTGGGATCAAAGTTCTACGAGATCGCAAAAAAAGATGTTGGGCTTATCCTAAGCTTTCTATATCGATATTGTACTAACTCGTTTTAGTATACAAAATTCTAAGAAAGGTTTCTTACCTTTTAGACATGGAATTGCTCTATCAAAGGAGCAGTGTCCGAGGACACCTAAAGAGATAGAGAACATGAAGGCAGTTCCTTATGCTTCAGCAGTAGGAAGCTTAATGTATGCAATGCTATGTACGAGACCAGACATCTGCTTTGCCGTAGACATGGTCAGCAGATATCAGTCTAATCCAGGACAAGAGCACTGGACTGCCGTAAAGCATATTTTGAGTACCTGAAAAGGACTAAGGAGTATATGCTAGTTTACCAGGCAGATAGTTTAGTTCCCTTGGGGTATACAGACTTAGATTTTCAGTCAGATAGGGATTCCAGGAAATCTACCTCAGGTTATGTGTTTACTTTGGGAGGTGGAGCCATTGTGTGGAGGAGTATCAAGCAAAAATGTATTGCTGATTCCACCATGGAATTCGAGTATGTGGCAACCTCTGAGGCAACCAAAGAAGCGGTTTGGCTCAGAAACTTTCTGTTGGACTTGGATGTGGTACCTAGTTTGCCTAAGTCTATTACACTTTATTGTTATAATAGGTGCAGTTGCAAACTCGAAGGAACCACGAGCCCATAAGAAAGGCAAACATATTGAGCGCAAGTACCGCCTAATACGAGATTTTATAAAAAAAAAAGTTGCTGTGTTCAAGATAGCATCAGCCGACAACCTAGCTGATCCCTTTACAAAGAGCTTACCAGCTAAGGTTTTTGATAGTCATGTTGAGGGAATGGGAGTCAAATGTGTAGCAGCATGGCTTTAAGTATAAGTGGGAGATTTGTAACAGTATACTGAAAAGCAATGCTTTGAGTATAAGTGGGAGATTGTTAGGGTTATATACTAAAAGCATCACTTTTGTAGTAACCTTATTTCCTTAAATTTTGAATGAGAATCATATGGGCAAATGTTTGCATATTGTATTCGTTGCAAGTGTTAATACAAATGTCTGATATTCTATATTGTAGATAATATGGTGTGTGGTGTCACACAGAAGATCATATTATCAGTTCCCTATAGAGTATATAAATAGTTCACAACCTAGATGGACTTGGACAATCTATTGGAAAGGTTGTAGTATAATCTGGTATTAGTCTATCTTGACTATAAGTTTATACTAGTACACTTTGTGTGTAATGAACAGGACCACTTGAGGTTGTTCTCTTTGTACTGACTACATAAGAGAACAAACACCTCTGTTATTATGGATGCTTGTGCTCTTAATCCGGATATAATAACAGACATAAATATGCAGTGTGCATTAATTTGACTCATAAAAGAGTAAGATTCATTATGGATCAACAACCTCTATGAATTGGGTAATAATATTGTATGTATGATGGGCTGTTGATTATAAATGGAATCCATGTCCCGATACATCGGGTTAATGATGTCCCCTTAAGGAGCTCATGAGGATTGTCATGTAAACCCTACAGGTGGATTATATCCGACATGACAAATAAAGTTGAGCGGTACTACTTAAGGATAAAAGATGTCGAATCAATATAGTTGTCAGTAACTTAATTTGATCGACGGATATACGATATCTTAACAAGGGAAGCCAAACGAGCATATAATAAAAGGAGCCCACAAACATAATTTGGGATTAGGGAGGTAGTGCAACAATAGCTCATTAGTGGACCGAGCTATTGTTAATGGGCCCGGATTGTGTGTTCGGGCTGAACACGGGATATCCAGATCCGTTAGGAGGCCTAACCCTAATTTCTCCTTATGGTCCCTGCCGTAGCCTATATATATCCTCTATTCTCTGACCGCTAGTTTACTGATTAGAAATCAAATACTTTCTCTAAATTCGTGATTCACGTAAGGAGAGAAAGAGAGGGCTGCCAAGGAGAAGAAAAGGTTGGGAGATCATCGCCCACACGACGTCCAACTCGAGGAAGGAATACGTGTAGAAGATCTTGGGGTCATTCGCTCGAGATTCCTAGGAATTATTTGTCTCCTTCTACCGCAGGTATAATTCGTAAACCCTAGTTTCTGCCTATGAAGGGTTAGAACACGTATTAGATTTTTTTTAACTTTTTATCGATCAATACACACACCAAAGAAAGGGTCCTGGGAATCCCCAGTTCCATCATAAGGGAACATAATATATACATATTCTATCTGTTTATTGATACAAATAATGCAGAAAGATTTCTCTACGCTCACAAAGATGAAAGACTACTATGGCATATGCGTCTTGGATATGCAAACATGGATACCATATCAAGACTTTCAACCAAGAAGCTAGTGAGAGGACTACCTGACATTAAATTCAAAAAGGATACGGTATGTGCCGAATGTGAGAAAAATAAAGCGACTAAATCCTCTTTTAAATCCATCAACTCTGTAAGTACTACTAGACCTTTGCAACTGCTTCATATGGATTTATTTGGTCCTAGTAGAGTAGCCAGTCTTGGTGGAAAACTCTATGCTTTATAATTGTTGATGATTTTTCTCGATTTACTGGGGTTTTCTTTCTTACCAACAAAAGTGATACTATTTCTATTTTTAAAGTTTTTGCTAAAAAGGGTCAAAACGAAAAAGGCTTCATAATTACTCAAATCCGAAGTGATTATGGCGGCGAATTGGAAAAGTCTTATTTCGCAAAGTTTTGTGACTCAAATGGTTTTAATCATGAATTTTTATGTCCTAGAACTTCCCAACAAAATGGTATTGTGGAGCGAAAGAATAGAACTCTTGGCGATATGGCTAGAGTCATGTTGAATCAATTTTTATTTCCGAAATATTTTTGGACAGAAGCTGTAAGTACAGTATGCCATGTCTTGAATAGGGTTTTGATTCAACCTATTTCGAAGAAAACTCCCTATGAAGTTTGGTTTGGTAGAACACCAACTATTTCCTATTTTCGAGTGTTCGGTTGTCGCTGCTTTATTCTGAATACCAAAGACAACTTAGGCAAGTTTGATGCCAAAGCCGACAAAGGTATTTTTCTTGGTTATGCTGCCAAGAGTAAAGGATACAGAGTGTTCAACAAGCGCTCTATGATTGTTGAAAAATCTGCTAATGTAACCTTTGATAAGAATAATAGTACAACTGTTATTCCCGATGACAATGATGACATACACATCAAATTATCAACTTCTACACCTGTGGAAACAACACTTGGAACCAGTTCTCTGGAAGGTTTACCAAAGAAGTTCCGTTTCACACCATCACATCCGAAAAACTTGGTAATAGGTGAGGTATCAAAAGGAGTAAGTACTCGATCATTTGTTAGAGACTCTATTGCTAACACTGCATTTATTTCACAAATAGAACCCAAAAACATTTTAGAAGCTTTTTCTGATAAATCTTGGATATCTGCAATGCAAGAAGAACTCAACCAATTTGAAAAAAATCAGGTTTGGGAACTTGTTCCTAAACCTGCTGATCATTTGATCATTGATACGAAATGGGTCTTTCGTAACAAAGTTAATGAGGACGGTCTAGTCACACGTAACAAAGCACGTCTCGTAGCTCAAGGATACAACCAAGAGAAATGTATCGACAATGATGAGATATATGCTCCTATTGTACGACTTGAATCAATCTGTATGCTTTGTGCCTTTACAAACTTCCAAAATTTCAAACTTTTTCAAATGGATGTCAAAAGTGCTTTTCTTAACGATTTTATTAAAAAAGAAGTGTTTGTAAAACAACCACCTAGTTTTGAAAATCACAAATTTCTCGACCATGTTTTCAAACTTAAGATAGCTGTCTATGGCCTCAAACAAGCCCCTCGAGCTTGGTATTAACGCCTTAGCACTTTCTTACTTGACAAAGGCTTTTCAAAAAAGAAAATTGACACGATACTGTTTATAAAATCTATTGATGACACCATTCTCTTAGTGCAAATTTATGTGGATGGCATCATTTTTGGGTCGACTAATGAGGTTTTATGCCAAGAATTTGCCAAGTGTATGCAGAATGAGTTCGAGATGAGCATGATGGGAGAGCTTAACTGCTTCCTTGGATTGCAAGTCAAACAAAACTCACAAGGAGTATTCATCAGCCAATCAAAGTATACAAAGGATATGCTGAAGAAGTTTGATCTTGACAATATCAAACCAATCAGTACTCCGATGGCTACAACAACTAAATTAGAACCTGATGAAAGCGACACACCGATCGATCAACGTAAGTATCGAGGTATGATTGGTAGTCTACTCTATTTAACTGTTAGTCGTCCCGATATCATATTTAGTGTTTGCCTATGTGCTCGTTATTAAGCCAACCCTAAGGAACCACACATGACCGCAGTTAAGCGTATCTTTCGATACCTTAAAGGTACTGTTACGGTGGGCTTGTGGTATCCTAAAACTATATTCTTTGACTTGATCGGATATTCCGATGTCGATTTTGCTGGATGCAAAGTCGACCATAAGAGTACCAGCGGCATGTGTCATTTATTAGACAAGGCTTTAGTCTCTTGGTTTAGCAAGAAGCAAAATTTTGTAGCACTATCTATAACAAAAGCTGAATACATAGCTGTAGGACGTTGTTGTGCTTAGATTTTGTGGATGAAGCAAACCCTTGGAGGCTATAATTTATCTTTTAAGCACATACCTATATTCTGTGATAACACTAGTGCAATTAACCTGACCAAGAACCCAGTATGTCACTCACGCACTAAGCACATAGAAATTCGACATCATTTTCTACGTGATCATCAATTATAAGGTACTATTAATCTAGAGTTTATTGACACTGATCATCAGCTAGCAGACTTTTTCACTAAACCACTTGTCGAAGAGCGTTTCAACTTTCTTTATTGAGAATTAGGAATCTTGGATGAAAATGTCATACAATAAGTCATACATGCACAAATACTTGTAAAGTCAAGTTCGTATTATGTTGTTTTGGGTACAAGCCGAAAGGGTCCTTCTGACAACAAGACGTAAAAGCCTAAGCAACATGGTGTACTATTCTTCGGACTACCGCTAGCTAGGATCCAGCCCCTACAGCTAACCTGAATGATGCACATATTCTGGACAACGATTCACAAAGTTTGTCGCATGTTTTATTTATTTTATGGCTTATAAAATCCATTATTGTTAATTCAAGACCATCTTTTATCTATCTTGTCAACGATTTTTTAAACTTATTAAGCTCTGGAACCACCCTCACAGAGCTCGAGTCAAACTCTACCTTTGGCAGAACTCGGGCCGAACTCTGTGTAGTGAGTTTCAGAACATTCGGCCATTCCTGGCCGTCAAATCTGTTTGATCAAGGGCCCACGTTTTGCTAGTGCAGCCGGCCCTACTTTTTAAAACCACAAATTTTCCTTCTCTCTCTTCATTGGCATCATCTTCCACCTCTCTCCAACCTTATTTCTCCAAAACCCTAACCCTAGAAATTACTATTTTGGTGCTTTCCACTCTCTACACTCAAGATTTAAAGGTTTTGGGTGATTCTCTTCCATCCTCATTACTTATTTTTGGGGTATATCTCTTAGTTCTCCATCTCTACTTCAATTGTAATTCTCCATCTCTATTACATTAGCTTTTGTCATGGCTCCTAGACTTTTTAATAGAGGGAAGAGGACTAGGACTGAAGGAGCTTCATCATCCAATCCTCCTTCTCCTCATCCAAATCCCATTCACCCATTGTTTAATCCTTCTCCTCCAAATGCCAACACTTATAATGAGCATATTTTTGTTTCGTTAGACGCCTCTAATGAGTGGTATTCTGATTTTCGCTCACATAGTGTTGTGGCGGGACATCCCATCAATTTTACTATATTTTTTGAACTTGATCCTATCTTCAAGGATCTATGTCTTGATGAACTTGTGTCTACATCTTCACTTATTTATCTCAATGCAATTCAAATGTTTTATTGCAACAAGACCCATGATGACCGTAAAATCTATTCTTGGGTCGCCGGTATTGACATCGTGTTTGACGACTTTGACTTGGCCGAATATTTAGAACTCCCTGACCCCAATTCTTGGGAGCGTATTGTCGATGTTCGTGAATTCCAATTTGTTGGTGATATCACACTCGAAGGCCTTAAGGATATGATGTGTGAACCCAATACTCGCCCTCGCAAACTTTGCGCCAAGTATCTCAACAACTACTTCTATGAACTTCATCGCATCATTTTCTCTTCCATCCTGCCCAAAGCTGGATCTACTAATAAAGTCACTTATCATGAGATTACGGCACTATATTATCTACACTTCACCATCCCTTTCAATTTTCTACGCACGATGATGGACTGGATGATTCGTGCAAGGAAGAAGCCAAAATCGCTTGTCTATGCTATGTATCTTCCTATGAGCTTTGCTGTCTTCCATATTCCTTTAGACGAGTGTCAGTTTTTTGTAACTCCTGCCTATCTATCTAAGTCTTATTGGACAGCTCCTGCACCTGCTCCTCTTGCTTCCGTTGAGGACGAGTCTTCTGACTCAGATGCCCTTCAGCCTGAGCCACCTGCCACCCTCGACTCCATCCGAGACATGTTGCACGACCGATTCTGTTTGGAAGACGATCGCTATACTCAGCTGGACTATCGGACCACTCTGCGGATGAGCACCATCATCAACACCCTGCATGACATCCAGTACGATATGGCCCGGCATCCCACTATGTCGTTTCCTATGGGTCGGAACCCTTCTCGTGAAGGCTACCGAATTGATGACCCTTGGGCCATGCGGTATCTGGATCCTGATGCTGCGTTTGTTGATCCTCATCGCTCTGCTAGCGAGCCATCCGATTCGGTCGGTCCATCCCGTTCTCATGCACCGTGATGGCTGTGGTCTCCTACCTACTGCTGCTGCTGCTGCTGCTGATGCTTTTACTTTTAGTTATGCTTTGTATTTTGTCATTTCATGACTTTAGTATTATTTCTACTATGCTTTTATTTCCTTTCATATGTATGACTGCGAGTTTCTTTTGGTTTATCAAAACTGCTAGTTGTCTCTATTAAAGTTTGGTTATGGTTAAAGTTGAGTGATTGCTCTCTTCACTTTGTCTCTTTACGGAAGAGCTATGTTATATTTTGCTAAGTGACAAAGGGAGAGAATAATAGATATTTGATGTGATCTTGTATATGATGTGATATTACGAATCATGTTGTGCTTGGATAAGAACTTTGTATCAGGACAAAAATATCTATTTGCGGGGGAGCCGACATATCTATTTGCGGGGAGCAACTTCATACGTATAAACTATTTTACTCCCCTCAACATGTGTCTAGGTATGAATGTTGCGACATACAAATATTATTTTGTCAATTATCAAAATAGGGAGATTGTTGACCCAAACTGGATCACAGTCAACCTAATTTAGAGAATTAATAAAATAATATCTGATATGATCCAATACGACACATCAGGCTCAAGACAGAACATCATCTACAACGTATCAAGTTCAAGACATGCGTCATTGACAAGCTGTTACATTACAAATGTACTTGTACTCAGTTTGTAATTTTTTAATTTATTGAGTCTAGGAACATGTACGTCGAGTCGTACTGAGTCATCTCAATCCCTAGACTTACTTCTCCAAACTCTACCATACAAAACAAACAATCCCTGAACTAAACCAAACCAATCTAGCCCATATAAACTTTCTCGCCTAAGGTAGACAGAATTCGGGCCGAACTCTGCCCCCTAAATTTCAGGAACCTAATTTTTAGGAACACCCTGCTACAAGTTGTCTAAGTTCAAATTTTTGAATATTTGGGACAGAATTCTGGACGAACTCTGCCTCCCCTGACTAGTATAAATAGGGCTTGACTTCTCTCATTTCAAATCATCTCTCACTCTCAATCTTCTAAGCCTTATACATTCTAAGCCTTACTCTTCCAATCTACTACCTACAAAACTTCCTAAGCTCCAAGGTGCTCAAGTGCGATTCAGCTAGAAGTTTTGTGCAAGAGTTGAAAAGAAGTCACTTGGACAATTCCAAGTTTTGCCTCTGCAAAGTTGTAAGACGTTGGCGTGCTCTTCTGAGTAAAGGCACGTGTGTGTACCCTATTTCACAAATAGTGGATTTCAATCCTGAGCAAGAGTTCTCAAGCCTAGACTAGTCCTCCACGAGGGAAACCAGGTTAAATCGTTGTGTTTGCGTATGCTCTTCTAACCTTTCTTAATTTTTGCATTACTGCTCTGATTATATATTTCTATTGGTAGTTGCTTCTGGACTGGCATAGAGTTGATTTTTAATTGGTTATTTTCGACACAAACTCAATTTACCCCCTCTAGAGTTGCCTACACGTTACTTCACATATTTGTGAGGTACTTTGCCAAGAATGATTTTATCACTCTACTGCTCTATGTAGATAATATGCTACTTGTCAGTCGGAATGCCACTAGGATAGCAGAGTTGAAGTACTAATTGGGTGCGGCCTTCTCTATGAAGAATTTGGGCCTAACAAAGACTATTCTTTGGATGGAGATTAGCTGAGAGAGAGTCCAAGTTGCTACACTTGTCCCAAAAGAAGTACATTCATCGGGTACTTTAGCGTTTTGGGATGGACGGGTCGAAGAAAGTGTGCAACCCCTTTGCAGCTCACTTTAAGTTCACTGAGGAGCATTGTCCATCCACCGAGGACGAGAAGGAAGATATGGAGCGGGTTTCATATGCTTCCGTTGTGGGAAGCCTCATGTATGTTATGGTGTGTACGAAGCCAGACATCGCTCACGTAGTTGGCACAATTAGCAGGTATCTTTCCAATCCTTGAAGGGTACATTAGAGTGCAATCAAGTAGATTCTATGGTACCTTCAGGGCAATATCGATTAGAGACTTTCCCTTGGTGGTGACGAGTCGAAGCTGGTCGAGTATACTGACGTTGATATGGCTGGAGATGTAGACACGAGGTGCTCGACTTTGGGCTATGTGATGATGTTTACTGGTAGAGCGATATTGTGGCAGTCGCGGTTGCAGAAATGTGTTGCCCTTGTCGATGACAGAGGTACAGTATATTGCGACGACAGAGGCTTGCAAGGAGTTGATGTGGATGAAAAAGCTGTTGCAGGAAGTGGGGCTAAAGCAAGACCAATATACTTTGCTTTGCGATAGCCAAAGTGCTATTCACCTTGTAAAGAACCAGACATTTCATAGTCAGTCCAAGCATATTGAGACTCGATATCATTGGATACGGGATGTGGTTGAGAAGAAGGACACGACACTTGAGAAGATTCATACAAATGACAACGGAGCAAACATGTTCACAAAGGTTCTTCCAAGGGAAAAGTTCAAGTACTGCAGGAGGATCGTCGGGATGACGACCCCCTCCACATAGTATTGAAGGAGGTTGTTGGAGTGGATGGGGTTCCCAACCTATGTGGAAAATATCCCAGAGTTGGATTGGGAATTCCTATATATAATAGAAATATTCCAATGGAGTTGGATTGGGTATTGGATTCCTATATATAATAGGAACACATCAATGGTTTAGATTGAGTATTCCTACGTATAATAGAATACCTCAATTAGTTGTAGGTTTGAGGCTATATATACAAGGTGTTTTCTCACCCTAAAACATATTTCAAAAAGTAAGCAAGTGTGTTTTCTAATATTTGAGAGAGGGAAAGGATTGAAGACTATTGTGAAGGATAGATCGCTTCAAATAATTTTTTGACATATCTTGTTCTTCGGATTCCGGAATCAAATTTTCTTCTTTCAAGTAAATTGTGGTGATCCGTTTGGATCAGAAGGAGCTTGCAGATTGTGTATTCTCTTTATTCCAGTAGTGTAGGTTTTTCAAGGTTGGACTCCGATCGTCCCTAGTTTCCATCTGGATTTTTCACGTCAAAAAATCTTCGTGTCTGCGATTTAGTGTTTGGCATTTTTGATTTGTGTGCTTTTGCCTTTTGCCCGGTTCTCTCACAAGACTCTCTGGTTGGGAGGAATAATTTTCGCACTTCGTTCCCAACAGGAATGTCGTTAGAAAAAATTTCCAATCCATTCCCCAACGGTAAAAAATGTTAAAAAATTATAGTAATGGTCATAACAGTTTTGAAACGCCTACTTTGATGTAGTATTTTTTTATTATAGCTGATCGTGATCCCGAAGATATGATCATTTCTCCATGATTGCTATATTTTCCATCTGTTAAATAGAAAACAAAAAAAAAATCACAAAGGCAGGGGGTTACTACAATTACAATTAATGGATTATGAAGGAATTATTTGGGGGAGGAGGGGGTAATTCTAAATAAAATAAAAATGGGGGGTAGTGGATATATGATTAGCAATTGGGAGGAGGTAAATACAAATAACTCTAGTATAAATTATTATGGTGTTTTCAGGAACTATGTGGGAGAAGAGAGTTGGAGAAGAGAGACAAGTATTTGTTATTGAAAAGATCAAGCAACCATAAAACATGTGTGCTTGTTAATTTATATACAAGGATGTGTTGATTACAAGAGATAGTAAATTGCATTTCTAAATAATAGACATATTTTTATTGGTTTGCAAAATCACATTAATTAATTAGGTAACACTATGTTGTTGTTGTTGTTGTTGTTGATGTTGTTGTTATTATTATTATTATTATTATTATTATTATTATTATTATTATTATTATTATTATATATATATATATATATATATATGAATCCAGATAAAAGCCCCGCGAAAGCCCCTCCCCTCCCTCCTTGCACCACCGGATCGGGAGGAGGGGTGCTCGATCAAACGGACAAGGAGTGGACGGGTCTCCCAATCCAGACTATATATATATATATTTTTTCCAGACTATATATATATATATATATATATATATATATATATATGTGTGTGTGTGTGTGTGTGTGTGTGTGTGTGTGTGTGTGTGTGTGTGTGTGTGTGTGTGTATACGTGTGTGTGTGTGTGTGTGTGGAAACTCCCTTATTTTATTCCATAAAGGCTCAAAATGCTGAAGCCTATACAAGTATACCCCTAGGCACAAAATGCCGACGCCTATACAAGTATACTAACAAAACCTAAAAACAGGAGATTATAAGAGAAGAGAAACCCAAAAGTCTGTCTGACCATGCGAACAGAAGTTCCTAATCTTAGGTCACAGCCGGAGAACCTCCCATATGATCTTGTCGGCATTGTATTGGTGACCCTCATATCTCACCTTATTACGGTTCTTCCATAAGTCCCACGTGGTAGCTGCCGCAACGATCTGGTGTCCATGGGATACGGATGCCCAGCCAGAAGAGATCGTAGAAGCACATGCCTCCCTGAGCCTGACTGCATCGCTGGGACAGAACTCGCCAGACCTTGACGGGTAGTTCCCCCTGACAGAGGATGTGGTCGACGGTTTCCGTCAGACGCTCTGAGCAGCAATTGCATGCAGACGCTAAGCTGAGCCCAATAGTGAGCAGATTGTCATCCGTGGGTAGCTTATTCTGATGTGCCCTCCAAAGAAGGATGGAGCACTTCTTGGGGATGCAAGTCTGCTAGAAGTCTGCAATGATCAGAGTTGGCATTCCAGGACCGCGGGCCACCTGTCTGGCCGAGCGCATGGAGAAGCATCCTAAAAGTTCGGCCGACCACCTCAGCTCATCTGCTTCGTTATCGATCTTCAGACCTCGACGACGGATGCAATCTTCAGCCTCATCTCCGGCCCAATCACGGACCTTAGCCCAATTCTAGTCGTTCCCAGAGTAGTCCCACAAATCCTTGATCTTGCTGTTCCCCTGGGCCGTCGACTGGCTGGGGAGCAAGGAATCTCTATCCCAACGTTCAAGGAAGGTCGAGGATTATCCATCGCCCAAATGAAGGCGGATCATCGGTTCGGCAATAGTATGCCCAATGAGGATACGTCACCACGCCGTTGAGGATATGCTGTTGGGGATGGCCTGTGACGGGTGAATGTGCTTGAAATATCTGGCCTTCATGAATCTAGCGCATAGGTTCTGATTCGTACGAAGCTTCCACTACAGCTTCATCGAGAATGTGTAATACCCCTAAATTTTTACTACATTTTTTTAAATTCATTTTTTGGTATTATGCGACGAGTACGAGTACGTAGATACGAAATATTTTATTCTAAATTCGTTTTATTATAAACTCTTAAATAGCGAATAAATATTTTGGTTCAAAATACTTATATTTAGTGTCATAGCAATTCCTTGCCAAAAACATAGGTTTTATTTTCTTATAAAAGTTATTTCATTTATTTTACAAATATGGGTATTGATTTCAAAAATATTATTTATATTAATATTTTTCGTATGCAAGGAACATGAAAATAGATTCATGTATTGCATTTATTTATTTTCAAAAGGTATTTCAAATATTTAAATTTAAATTTTTATTTTCAAAATTTAATTATTTTTATTATTTATAAAAAATAATTTTGAAATTATAGTGATAATTTAAACTCTGAATAAATTTTATTTAAATTGATAGTATAATTTGTGCATTATCTATAATTAAACGAGATTTAGATTTGCTGAAATTTAAATTAGATTGGATTTAATTTTTGTTTTAAATCAAATATGATGATTATCTAAAAGGGAATTTGAATCTTTTCTATTTCTTATCCAATTAGGATTTCTTAACCCTATAAATAGGGGAGCCTCCATATTATTTCTCCACAAAATCCACCAATGTGAGTGCCTTGTGTCTGTATCCAACATCTCCTGTGTCAGCCGTGACGGCCTCGAGTCCGACCCCGGGTGTCTTCCCAATATCTTATTCCAAATTTTTTACATATACATTTTCATCATTTCTTCCGTGTCGGACACACCCCGACACCATCAAATCCCTAATCCTAACCCCTAAATTCTAACCCTAACCCTAATTTGGTCAGTCGTCGACTCCTGTACCTCGCCGCAACCAACCAGCGGCGGTGGATTTCCACGACAGATTTCTTCCGAGCCTTCCAGCGTCAACCCTCGGCGCGAGCCTGCTCCTTTTCCCCAACCACCCTCTTCCCTGTCTTAGCCAATGGCCAGACTTCCGCCGACCCCTCGACTTGTCGCCTCTGTAATGGCACCCATCATCGACCGTCCACCATACTCGCCCTTGGCCACCCACCAACACAGCGAACCAACATAACCACCATCAAATTACTCACCTTCGTCTTCGACCACGGCATCCCGGCCAAGGACAGCCCGCTTCTTCCCTATTCCGGCCGACTCCTCCTTGCCCAGCTCTCCAACCGACCTCTTCTCCATCTCCATCGACCATTCCCGTTCTCCCTTGACTATCCTGCCACCCTGTTCCCCGATCACCACCATCGCCGCCATCTCACAGCCACCACCCCCAAAACCCTAAATACAAAGCCAACACAAGACGAGACTCACCTGCCGCCCGAACTCGTCGGCGAATCGTCGCCGTGTCGACTACGCCAACCTCGTGCGTTGCCAAACGTCGCATCGACCACGTCGACGAGCGCGTCCAGATCGTGTCTATCCCCGTGCCGGCGTTCCGCCTCGCCGGGTCCAGTTGGAGCCTTCCCCCCTTTCTCCGCGACCAACCGCCTACGACCCCTCTCGCTTCTCTCTTCCTCCGCCTATCCTTCCTCCCAGCTCCTTGCCTCCGCTTTCGCCGCCGGAGCGTTAAGCCCCGACGAAACCTCTCTCTCCCTTCGTCCTCCCTTTTTCCTCTCTTTCATCTCTCCCTCGCTCACTCTCTCGCACACTCTCCAAACCCCCTTTCTCTCTCTTCTTCTTTTCTTTACTTTCTGTTGTTGTTTTTATTTTTTATTTTTGTTTGTTTGTTTTTGGTTTATTAATTGTTTCTTGTCTTTTTATTTTACTGGTGCTTCTTTCGAGAGAAGAGATTTTTTGTATTTTTTGTTTTTTTGCTTTTAATGATAACTGATGGTTTTATTATTATTATTATTATCATTATTATTATTATTATTATTATTATTATTATTATTATTATTATTATTATTATTATTATTGTTGGTATTATTATTATTATTATTATTATTATTATTATTATTATTATTCTTATTATTATTATTTCTCTTTGTTCTATACAACTGTAGTGTAGTACTACTATTAATATAATTTACTACTGTTATTATTTTATGATAAAAGGGAATATATTTTTATATATAGGATTTGTATATTAGTATGTTAAATACATATTTTTTTAATATTAATGGTATTTTGTTATTAATTATCCTTTTTTTTATTGGTTTCACTAATACCAAAAATTGTAATCTTGTTCTAGGTATGTTAAAATATTTTTAGATATATTATCATATTATTTTGTGGTATCTTATTTACGTCTTTTTAACCTAAAACGATTTACAACATATTTTACCTAAAATTATTTTGACCCATGAAAACTAGTTTTTTTTTAAGTATTACTAGTATTATTCAAAAATCATATATTTTCTTATTTATCTAATTTCCTTCGATTATCCTCCCGTCTAAAACTAATCTCCTTTTTCCTATCTCCTCGCCAATTCTGTATTCCCTCCTACCGATCCTAACTAATTTGACCATCCTGGACCCGATGGAACTGTCTATGCCACCATCAGAGGTCACCTTGCATAGTTGTTGTACGGAAGTCGCAGTTCGTGCCACCTTGATCATCGCAGCACACCAGACGTCCTACCAGGCAAGACACCTTGCATTTACTGTTTAATTTATTGCTCAATATCATGCATGTTTTATTTCTTATAAGTTATTCTTTCAAAACCATATGTAGTTGCAAATTACTATATTTTAGTTTTTTTTATGCATTTGACCTAGAGTTAAGGGACCACCTTTGTTTGTGCTGCATTCATTGGCCTGACACCTGTGTGCCACGATGTCATGTGTCTCATATAGATTCGGACTTGCGTATCGACCGTACATCGGTGCGTACAGGACGAGCATTAGGATATAACTGCTAATATAGTTGCCTAGAAGACTTAGCGGTTATTAGAAATATCGTGGTGTGGATTCAGTACTAGTGCATGGGGAGGGGGAAGACAGTTATTAGGCACAGAGGCTTTCACACATTTACTTTTCTCTAGCTGGCATTTGTGACTCAGCCGAGAGCTAGTGTGCCGTGCACTTATTCACTTTTCTCTAAATGCCACTAGTGCCTCGGTTGAAACACAAATGTGCCGTGCATTTACTTTCCTCTAGCTACCGTTAGTGACTCACCCGAGAGACTAGTGTGTCGTGCACTTATTTATTTTCCTTAAGATGCCACTAGTACCTCGGTTGAAATGCTAACGCGCCGTGTTTCTAGTCTCGGAAGCCCTTGTGTGGAACGTTGTCTTCAAAAAGCATTTTTACATAGAATGGTTAAGGACCTTTATCTGTTTAGTCATATATACTTTTCTGTTGAGCTTCTATTATTCAGTTTAGGGCATGATATTATGTGTCTTGTTACGTCCCTCTGAGGACCTGGTTATCTCGCCAGGTGTGTGCTCTTGTCTTTCGCAGGTGTTCTAGCCGTGGCCATGATCGTCACTATTTCTTCGAGGAATTGCACTTTGATCGTCTTCGCTTCGCTCGCCAAACTCTTTCTTTTACTATGTATCTCTTTTCATAGTTGGTAGTGAATTTGTCTCCGCCCAACTACATGTACCAAATGACAACTTCATAGTTCATTATATAATATATTTTATTCTTATATTTTGTGGATGAGATTAGTTTGTTGTGGTTTACTACATTTTATAGCTTACGTATATTTATTATACGGCTGGCATGTCTACGTTCCTAGTCCTACATATTTTGGGACTGGGGCGTTACAGAAGGCATCCATAATGTGAGAAAGTTTTGCAAAGCCCATGACCCCTTTCTCGGTGGGTCTAGCCATGGAGTCCCAACTAGCCCAATGATGCTTGACGTGGCCGCCATTGTGCCCCCAAAAGAAGTCGCTAAGGATGCTTTCCACCAAAAAGAGTACCTTCTTGGGAGGGGAGCACGCTGCCAGGGTATATATGGGTATGGATGTGAGAACATGTTTGATGAGGATCATCTTGCCGCCTGGGGATAAGGTAGTATTGTGCCACCCCTCCAGTTTTCTCCTGACTCTGCTAATCAGCTCATCAAAAATGTCAGTGTTAGATTACCGTATACGAGGGGACATCCGAGGTATTAGAACGGAGGGTGTTTAATGGAGAAAGAGGTGATATTAGAGATGCTAGTCGCGTTCTCTCTCTTGATGTTGTGGTGGGCATAGATGACCCTCTTAGCAGGATTGACCTTCTGACCTGAGCAGGAGGAGTATCTCTGGAGGGTGTTGTGAATATGAGGATATCGTCCGCATATGCCAGGTGGGTGATGATTGGGCATCCGCTGGCAGTATGGAAGTGCTGGAAGTTCGGGGTGCAAACTATTTTGTTTAGATTTCTGCTCAATGCTTTCTGTATATATATATATATATATATATATATATATATATATATATATTTTTTTTTTTTTTTTTTTTTTTTACACACACACACACACACACACACACACACATATATATATATATATATATATATATATATATATATATGGGAAAAATATATATATATATGGAAAATATATATATATATATATATATATATATATATATATATATATATATATATATATATATATGAACGGATCAAAAGCTCCCCTTAGAAAACCCCCTAAAAAAAACCCCTCACTCTAATTCGTAATATTAATGTTAATATTAATGTAAATATTAATGTTAATATTAATATTAATGTTAATGTTAATATTAATTTTTTTATTTTTTATATTAATGTTAATGTTAATATTAATGTTAATGTTAATGTTAATGTTAATGTTAATGTTAATGTTAAGTTTAATGTTAATTTTAGTATTTAATGTTAATATTAACATTAATATTAACATTAACATTAATATTAACATTAATATTAACATTAAATTACGGATTAGAGTGAGGGGGGTTATTAAGGGATTTTCTAAGGGGGGCTTTTGATCCGCTTCCTGTATATATATATATATATATATATATATATATATATATATATATATATATATATATTATATATATATATATATATATATATATATATATATATATATATATATACCGCAAGCGGATGCCCGATCGTCACCCACCTGGCATTTGCCGATGTTATCCTCATCTTCTCTTCCGGGGAGGCTGGGTCAGTGGATGTTGTCCACAACACCCTTCAGAGATACGCTAGGTGCTCGGGCCAGAAAGTCAACCCGAACAAAAGTGTTATCTACACCCACCACAATATCAAGAGAGAACATGTGGCGAGCCTCTCCAACATCACCCCCTTTCCCATCAAACATCCCCCATTCCACTACCTAGATTTCCCCCTAGTGTATGGTGAATCAAACGCTGGGATTTTTGAGGACCTGATCTGACGCATCAGGAAAAAACTCGAGGGTTGGCATAACGCTACCCTATCTCCGGGTGGTAGGATTGTCCTCATAAATCACGTCCTCACTTCCATTCCCATCTACACCCTGGCGGCGTGTTCCCCACCCAAGAAAGTGCTCTCCTCGTGTAAACCCCCTAAATTTTATAATATTTATATGTTATTTTTATTATGGTATTTCCTATTTAATTAGTAGTTAGTGAATAATTATATAAAATTTTCTATCTATGGTTAGTAAAGTATTACTAGTGAATTAATGCTTGCAAAATTTTCATTCAATATACCTTATTTATAATTTGAGAGTTTGGATTTTTAGAAAAAATTTATGTAAATTTTGGTGGCTATATTGATACCCATATGTGTATATAACCTTATATATATATATATATAATATATATTATATAATATATATATATATATATATATATATATATATTATTCGAATGGAATTTTATTGATTGACAGGATCAAAATTCAGTACATACATCAAAAGAGAAAGACTAGATATAATCAGTAGGCATCATAGTCTTGTGCTTGCATCTAGATAAAGCCTTCATCACTTGTCGACGAACTTCCTTCTGAATCAGAGCTGCTGGAAATTTGAAGTTCTCATATCGCCATTTATTTCTATTCTTCCAAAGTACCCAAACTATTGCCCCGACTACAATTTCCTTCAAATGCAAATTGGGTCCTTTCCACCAAGCTAGAAACCGATGTAACAAATTGCAATGTTGCATTTGGACCTGAAATCATTGCTAAAGACGGACCAGGTAGCTAAAGAGAGTTCCCCATCACCAAGTATATGTTCAACTGTTTCCTCCTGTGGTTCACTGCAACAGTGACATTTCGATGGTAAACAAAACCCCATCTGTCGAATATGCTCATCAGTTGGCATCTTGTGATGTAATATCCTCCATAGTAAAATTGACCATTTGACTGGCATACATGAACTCCAAATATGTGAAAAGTGCGGTTGCCGTAAGGAAGCAATCCTTATCGCCTTCCATGCTTTAGAGACTGAGAATTTCCGGAAGATGTCGATGTCCAAATCCAGTCGCCATTGTCATCCTGAAAGATATGTTGGTTTGCAATGTCACGACCTTTGAGAAGCCATTTCCAAACATTTGAGCATTTCTGAGGAGCGCCTGCTTCATCCAATGTCTGGAATTTATAATACCTAGCCTTCATATATTGTTGCCATAGCCCATCTTTAGTCTTTAGTTTCCACCACAATTTAGCCATAAATGCATCCATAGTCTCCTGTAGGGCCGCACCCCTAATCCAGCTTCGACAATAGGCCTAGCCATTGACTTCCAACTCGACCAAATAAATTTCTGAGCCCATCAGTAGATCCCCAAAAGAATCGTACAAACATGTCCTCTAGACGATTAAGGACCGTCTGAGGAGGGTTACACGCAGCTATAGTGTACATTGGAATTGAATTGAGGATAGATTTGATAAGAATCAATTTACCTCCATATGATAATGTCTTCTGCTGCCAACCTTCCAATCTCTTTCTTACTATCTGAATAAGGTCCTCATATAATGAAGCATTCCTCATGCCAACTGCCATCGGGCAACCAAGGTATGTGAATGGGAGATTTTTGATGCCAAATCCTATAATATGGTGGAGCTCTTCCTGTCGATCAAAATTTTCAGAGACATATAATGATGATTTGCCTGCATTTACCTGCTGGACTGAAACACACTCATATCTCTGCAGTAAATCATGAATTAGATGAACTGAGCGGACATCACCAATCGAGAAGATTAGAATATCATCGACAAATGCCAAGTGACTAATCGCCGGACAACCACTAGGGGAGTAGTAATGAGAAAAGGAAGAGAGTTCTAGAAGTTTGTTCAAATTTCTTGATAACACCTCTGCAGCAAGTATAAAAAAAGCTGGGGAAAGCGGATCACCCTGACGAACACCCCTGAACGCTTTGAAAAATCCCGATGTCTCACCATTGATAATTGTATAATACCACACATTATTCATCAATCGAAACACCATACTAATCCACTTCTCGTCAAAGCCAAAATGATGCATAACAGACATAAGGAAGCTCCAATCTAACCTGTCGTAAGCCTTGGTCATGTCAAGCTTCATAGCTATATTGCCGCCTCTATGTTTGGTATTCATCAAGCTAATCAGCTCCTGGGCTAGCAGTATATTATCCACAATCTCCCTCCCCTGGACGAAACCGCTTTGTTCAAGCGAAATTAGCTTCGGTAGAATAGGACCCAATCGTCTAGCCAACAATTTGGACATAATCTTATTCACCACATTGCATAAGCTAATAGGCCTAAAATCTGACATCTGTGTAGGACTGGTGCTTTTTGGGATGAGAATCAACGCCGTACTTGTGATAGCTTTTGGCAATTCAAAACCTGCAACGAATAAAGCGACTGCCTCCAGAATATCATCAGCAACGATACTCCAACACGTGGTGAAGAATAAACCGTAAAGCCATCAATTCCTTATGCACTGTCAACATCCATACTGTGTATGGTCTCATAAACCTCCTCCTTGGTGGGCTCGGCTATAAGTCTTTCATTGTCTTCAACCGAAATAAGGTTAGGAATAACATTCATGAAGTCCTCATCTGCACTAATAGCCGAACTTTTATATTGCTCTTCGAAGTAGTCATTGGCCACATGTTGTATATCCTTAAGATCCTGCTTAAGGACTCCATGATCATCCACAATATGATGATATATAGTTTACGCTTCTTATTGTTAACACAATCATGGAAATATTTCGTGTTACGATCCCCTTCAACATCCCATCGTACACGAGCTTTTTGTTTCCAAAAGGAGTCGACCATAGTGCCTTTGCTTCAGGATAGCTGTAGCCCTTTGTAAATTACTCCTCCTTATACTGGATCGATCATTGTCATATTCCAATTCAGCTTTCAACACATTATCCTCCGTCTTAGTAACCTCCTGAAAAATGTTTCCAAATGTGTGATGACTCCAAGCAGAAAGAGCTTTTCTGCATGCAGCAAGTCGCAAGCTAACCCTAACAAGCCCATTGGAATGGTCAACTGATCTCCATGCCTGTTCAACCACTTGAAGGAAATTGTCATGCTTTGTCCAAAATGCTAAGAATCGGAAACT
Organism: Iris pallida; assembly: GCA_029216955.1. Taxonomy (NCBI): domain Eukaryota; kingdom Viridiplantae; phylum Streptophyta; class Magnoliopsida; order Asparagales; family Iridaceae; genus Iris; species Iris pallida. Next base: position 3,759,994 of record JANAVB010042619.1, on the reverse strand, counting down.
TCGACGGCTGCCCCCCTGATTCGATAATAGCTTAACAAGAAGTGGCACATGATCAGACTCAGCCCTATTTGTCAGAGGAGCAATACTCAGCCAATCCGATGTAACCAGCATCCTATCAACGTGAACCTTGCTTATCACCATCATTAGATTTAAACCAAGTGTACAAGCTTCCTGAGAATGGAAGCTCAAGTAATCCTGCCGTCATTTGGAAATTAATAAACTCTTGGATAGAGATCTGACATGAGGGTCTACCACCAATCTTTTCTTCCGAAGTAGCCACAGCATTAAAATCACCCCCCACCGCCCACGGGAGATGGTTTCCAGACCTCAGTTGAATTAGCCTGTCCCATAGCTCTCTCCTTCCTTCTTTCTTACCATGTCCATGTACAAAGGTGAACATAACTGGAGTCTGAAGAGACCCATTCTGAAATGTTACTGTAACAGCCTGATCAAAATTATCCAATAACGCGAGCGAACATCCCGCTCTCCATCACCCATATATTTCCTCTATCATTAGTGAAAGCCAACGGGAACCCAAGCTTAAGTTGATAATGAAAAAGTTAAATTTTAGTGACCTTCGGTTCAATCACCGCAAGGAGCTGAACTTTATGCACCCGGCATAGATTTTTTAATCTTTTAAGAGCCATTGCGTTTGCCACCCCCCTAATATTCCAACATAGGTTGTTAAACATTAGAGGGGGCAAGGAGTTTACCGGATTTAATGGAGGTGACCGATCGCAAGACACGATCCGTCGGCTCTGGTAGTCGTTTGTTCCGCTTTCGAACGACCGTCGGCAAGACAACCTTCCCGTTCTCTCCGGCTTCTTCAGCTTCCGCCGCATCTGCCCAGCTGTGGATCTCCCCTTCCTCTTCACTCTCTTCGGCTCCCCATCGACTATATCCTCAGCTACAGTTGCAGGGTTAGGGTTTCCTCCCGTTTCATTAGGGAGTTCAATCTCTCCAACTTCTTCGTTTGGCTCCCTACCCGGATCAATCCCATCCGAGTCATTATGTGGCTCTTGCTCCGGAGCAGCATCATCTCCTTTGGTGGCCACTGTCCCATCTTCCCTAGGGACCAATGCACCATCAGTCGGTGGTTGGGAGTCATTCTCCGGACAGTGCTGTTGTGTGAAGCACCCACATTTGGGTCTGGATTACTTGGCTCACCAATGACCTCTCTCTGAAGAATGTGTGTAACAACTGGTGCAGTTTTCTTCTGGAATCTGGGCGCAGGCTCAACATATTGAGATTCTTTACCCTTATCCTTCTGTTTGATCTTGCAAGTATCCATTAAATGCCCTTGATGGCGGCAATGAGAGCAATAAAGAGGAGTAAATTCATACTCAATTAACTGCCAAAAACTGCCACTGGGCAGATTAATTCTCAAACGAGTCTGAAGTGGCTTAGAAGCATCAATCTCCATGAATATTCTGGCCATACTTGGACGTGATAGTTCCGCCGTCGCTTTATCTATTTTCAGTGGGTGTCCAAAGACAGAGGTAATTACAAAAAGCATCTTTCGCATAGAGATGATGTGGAAGGTTCGGAAGAGTAACCCAAACAGGTATTTTTGGTGATTCATGATTTGGCGAGAAGTCAGGATCCCATTTAAACACCCTCATTGGAGCACGAGCAATGTACCATACTTCTTTAGATCTGAGTCGAAGGAAATCAAATTCAGTTGAAGGCCTGATGAGGACATGTTTCTCGTCGATAACTCCTACCTTTATAGAGCCGGAGAATTCAAATCCAGAGAGCGCCTTTCGAATCATCTCGATCGGGTCGTGTATGAAAACTTCCCCACTAAAGCAAACTTTAGCGGATCGGACAAAATGGTTTCTTCCTCCACCGAGAAGGAGATGGAAGGAGCTCCTTTGAATGATAAGATCTTACAGGGAGGAAGTGTTGAGGCTACCACAGGCGGCCCCATCACCGCCTCAGCGAAGGACTTGGTGGCCATAAACCCAAAACTAAGCAAGCAGAAGGACCACCGACCGAATGGTTCAGATGGCCCGGGAGACGCCGGCCCGGCCAAAGGCCACGCCGGTGTCGGTGGACAAAGATCTAGGGTTTCCCAAGGGCGGCAGCGCAAGGCTCCACGCTCATCATCCTATATATATATATATATATATACCTTGCCATTATATTCTGCTTATTTACTGCCATTTAGCATGCTGATTTAGTTTTATTTTCTTACTTATTGTTATTTTCTGCCTTGATATTTTATGCAATTAACTATTTAGTTTTATTCCTATTACTTTAATACTATGCATCGACTTAAAGTTAAGAAGACTACCCTATGTTGTGATGCATTCAGTGGCCTTGACACATGTGCTACACGAGACACGAGTCTCATATAGGCCTCAGACTTGCGTAGTTGGTTGGCCACCGATACGTGAGGACGTGCGTTAGGAAATAACTGCTAATAGAGTTGCATGCTAGAAGACTTAGCAGTTATGAGTTGGCATTGGGCGGGGAGAACATGATTGGAAGTTGACTACCACCCTATCTATCGTAGACTCGCTCGCTACTGAGGAACGATAGGTAGACTATATGCTATAGACTCGCTCGATACTGAGGAATAGTATATGGTGTTGTGACTCGCTACTGAGGTACTGTACTGTATTGGTATTTTCTTGACTTGACCCGGTAGTCATGCGACCTTGAACTGTTCTTAAAATGCATTCCACTTAGAATGGTTAGGCGACCTTTATTCGTAGGTGTATGTACTTTTCCATATGGTTGTGTACTATACCGTTCATGGCTTGGAACAGTATTTTGTCACGAACTAGTGTGCCACACCTTGTCCTTGTTTGGTTGTAGGTGTGGTTCACTGCTTCAATGATAAAGTGCTGAACCATGTTTTGATCCGGATTATTGTGAGCAGTTTATATTCAGTTTATACGGCATATTTTTCTGTATCTTGTTATGTCCTGCAGAGGACCTGGTGATCTCTCCAGGTGTAGATGGTCAGGATTGCCCCAGGAGTACGAACTCGGTTTAGCTCCTTCGTTTCCTACCGAGGATATCTTACCCTCTGACGATGTCTGATCCTTTCCTTACTTGTATCTTTTATTTATTTTTGGAGGTTTGACTCCAGTATCTTAAATTATATTCATAGCTATTTGGTAGTGGATTTGTTTCCACCTGGCTATCTATCTTATGACATTTTTATTTGATACTATTTAAACTATCATTTTCTCTTGTGATTATGTGGATAAAATAGTTATTTGTGATTGGCCTGTGATTTACAGCTTATGTATGCGTACGAGGATTCCACATATTGGAGTATTCTTCGTATGCATGCAGCTGGCATGTTTCGCCTAGTCCTACGTATTTTAGGACTGGGGCGTTACACCTCGATCGAAGCATCTTTAGCAACTTCCTTTGGAGGCATCCTCGCCATTTATGGAACGTTGGGTTGGTCCCGTCATTCATTCGTCTACAATTAGGCGACGGGAATTCCTCGCCATTTATGGAACGTTGGGTTGGTCCCACCTTGCTTCCCAATCTTTCTGCCGCCCCAAGGGACAGCACTATCAAGGACATGTGGGACTCCTCTGATAACAACTGGAACTGGAACAAGGTCCGAGTCTGGGCCGAACCAGAGGCAGTCGACAGCATCCGTCGCAGCGGATTGACGATTGGAACGGAAGTAGATGAGATCCGGTAGTCGGCCGTAGCTACCGGATCATTCTCGATTAGATCGGCTAGACGAGTGATCCGAGGCCATTCGACGCCCTCTCCTACTATGGCATCTTTCTGGCAGACTTGCATCCCCAAGAAGTGGTCCTTCCTCATATGGAGAGCCCTCCGCAACATCCTACCCACCGAGTGATGTCAAGGTCTGGAGAGTGATGTCCCAGCGCTGCAGGACACCTCTTGGAGGCGACAGCTTCTCCGACCGTGCTGCGGCCTTGGCATCCGTGTCCCATGGCCACCAGATTGTGGCAGCTGCCGCAACTTGGATAATCTAGAAAATTTGCAACAAGGCGAGATATGAAGGCCACCAGTACACCGCAGACCAGCTCATATGGAAGACCATTCGCCAGTACCGAAAACGTAGCTACCTTTGCTCGCACAGCCAGGCAGTCTTCTGGGACTCTCTCCTTTCTCCAGCTTAGCTGTTTTGTCTCCCGTTTTCTCTTTTTTAGTATACGTGTATAGGCCTCGGCATTTTGCGCCTAGTGGTATACTTGTATAGTTTTGGGTTGTTTCGGCCTACTTGAATAAAACGGTTTTCTTGCAAAAATAAATAATAAATAAATAAAATTATATATATATATATATAATATAATATATATATAGATATATATATAATATATAATATATAGATATATATATAAATATATATATTATAAATATATATATATATATATATATATAATAAATAATATATACACACACACACACCAGATATATATATATATATATATATATATATATAATCTATATATATATATATATATATATTATAATTTAAATATATATAAATAATATTATATATATTATATATATATATATATATATATATATATTATAGAGGAATACTAAGATTTTATTGATCAAAGGAGTACCAACTCAGGTTACATCAGTGGAAAGGGAAAACTCAAATTACAAAACTCTTAAGAAAAACTAGCAGGAGAAGATCATGAGAGCACTTAGTCATTGCCTTGTTGATTTGTCGTTTAATCTCAAACACGAGTTGCTGATGATTATATGAGTATCCTTCATACCTCCATTTATTTCTATTCTTCCAAAGAACCCATACAATTGCCCCAACTGCAATTTGCTTGATATATTTGTGACCTCTAGTCCACATCGACTTCATCTGAAGATCAATAGTTTGATTAGTAGATGGCACATCAAATAAATCAGCGAAGTGATTCCAAATTCCCATAGCTAACTCCCCCTCCGCTAATATAGACTAGTAGTCTCTAATGACTGAGATGAACATCAATGGCATGAAGAAGCTAGATGAAAACCAATTCTCTAAATAACATCATCCGTGGGTAACTTTCGCCATAGAACCCGCCACATTAACACAGACCACTTAGCAGGAATACAAGTTCCCCAAATTTGCTTAAAGTTTTCATCCATATTTTGATGAATTCGAATAGTGTTCCAAGCAGATGTGATAGAGAAATTACCTGAGCGGCCAGGAACCCAGATAAAATTATCCATACCATCCTGAGCAGAAATGACATCAATGTGTTCATCCCCCATTTCTTTGCCTCTGATGATCCTTCCAAATGTGAGAAGAGCTCAACGTAGCCATAGCTTGAGAGGGATATTAGGGAAATAATTAGCCTGCATAAAAGAAACCCAAAGTAATCGAGATGATTTAATCTTCCACCAGAGCTTTATAGACAATGCATCCAATACATCCTGCAGTCGACGAATCCCTAGACCCCCTTCATCTATAGGATTAGCCACCTTCGACTACGACATCCAAGCTCTTTTATCACATCCATTAGTAGAACCCCATAGAAAAGTTTGAAACATGTCTTCGACCTGTTTGATACACTATAAGGAGGGTTACACACAGCTAAGGTGTAAACTGGAATAGATGAAAGCACCGACTTAAGAAGGATAAGTCGTCCACCCATCGACAATGCTTTGTTATGCCAACCAGATATCTTATATCTGATCTTATTCACCAGCTCATCAACATTGCAGCATTCCTCATTTCCGCTGTCATAGGCGAGCCCAGATAGATCATTGGTAAATTGTTAACCATGAAACCAAAAGTGCTTTAATATCTTCGACTCTGTCCTCTGCGATATGCTTAGAAAGATAAATTTCAGATTTGGCAACATTAATCTTCTGGCCAGATGCATCTTCATACTTGTGCAAGATAGTCACCATTTTCTTAATTGATTTCTTATCTCCCCCCGAAAACAAAAATATCATCAGCATACGCCATATGAGTTATTCTAGGACAACCAATAGGTGAATAATAAGGAATGAAACCTGAACTCTTTCAACTTGTTCAAATTATAGCTAAGGCGCTCAGCTGCAATTACAAATAGCAATGGAGATATCGGGTCACCCTGCCGCAATCCGCATAAGCTCTTGAAAAATCCAGAAGCATTGCCATTGATCAAAGATGAGAACCAGACATTATCAAGAAGGTGGAGAATCATAGTAAGCCACTCATTACAAAATCCCATCTTTTTAAGCACATTAAGAAGAAAAGCCCGGTGAACCCTATCATAAGCTTTACTCATATCGAGTTTTAAAGCCGCATTCCCGTCCCATTGTTTGTGATGGATCATACTGATCATTCATGTGCTAAGACCACATTATCAATGATTTCTCTTCCTTTAATAAATCCACTTTGCTCAGGTGAAATCAAGCGAGGAAGGAAAGGGTAAGGCGTCTAGCTATCAACTTAGAGAACAGCTTATTAATGAAATTGCAGAGACTGATTGGCCTATAATCAGTAATCGATTTAGGATCATTCTTCTTAGGAATAGGGAGAAGATGAGTGCTCGTGATAGATCTTGGCAATACAAAACCATCAAAGTATAAATGAACTGCCTCCAAGATGTCATTCCTGATAATGTCCCACGCGGCTCGATAGAATCGGCCAGAAAAACCATCTGGGCCTGGTGTACTGTCTTGATTTAAACTTTTAAGAGTATCAACTAATTCCTCCATAGTGGGCTTAATCAAGAGTTGAGTATTCTCATTGATAGTAATAGAAGTAGGAACAGCATCTAAAAAAGTTGACTGATGAGCAATATGAGGGGGGTGAAGAGCTTACTATAGAAGTCATTAGCTTCAGTTTGAATGTCCGTCAAATTGTTGAGCAGTCTTCCGTCCTCTGAGATAAGACTATGAATATGTAGTCTGTTGCGCTTAGCCGACACACAAGCATGAAAATATTTAGAGTTCTTATCTCCTTCCCCGTCCCATTTAGCTCTAACTTTCTGTCTCCAATAAGAGTCTTCATAAAGAACTCTTTGTTTCAACTGAGCTTTAGCATGCATCCAGTTCTCTCTCAAAGAATCATCAGCCTCATAAGCAAATTCAGCAGCCAAGACCTTATCTTCAGCATTCTTCACCTCCTGGAATATATCCCCAAATGTACTGTGACTCCAAGCTGACAAGGCTTTCCATACTGCAGCTAAACGAAGGCCAATCCGGACCATGTTGTTGGGGTTCGTAACTAATGTCCAAGCTTGACTCACAATACTGTTGAAATCATCATGGGTAGTCCAAAATTCAGGAATCGAAATAATTTCCTGTACGAGTCACTCCTGCTGGTAATATTAATCAAATCGGACAATGGTCAGATTCCATTCGGTTCAAATGAGAACAAGTAGATAACGGAGCCCATTCATGCCAATCAGTATCAACCATCCATCTATCAAGTCTCGAACCTTGACGATACGGACCTTTGTCACTCTTCACCATGTGAAACAACTACCAGAGAATGGAACATTGTATAGACCAGCTCTAAGTTAAAAGTTCAAAAACTCATTAACCCCTACCGAGCATATAAGAGAGCCCCCAAACTTTTCTTCAACAGACGCAACAACATTAAAATCCCCTCCGACCATCCAAGGCAATCTAAATCAGGATTGCAAATAGTCAGATGATCCCACAATTCTCTTCTTCCTTCCTTCTTATTATGACCATGAACTACTGATAAAAGAGTTCTAAAGGGGAAGACTGATCCTAAAACAATCACACATAGTGCCTGATTGTGAGAATCGATCTCTTCCATGATGATCTTCTGTCTAACCATGAGCCAAATATTGCCCTTACTGTTAGAAATCGAAGATTGAAAACCTAGTTTAAGCTGAAAAGAGAATACTGGTCTGGAGTAACTTTAGGTTCAATGATTGCAAGAACCATGACCTTGTGAATACGACATAAAGATTTAACTCTTTTAAAGTTATTTTATCAGCTATTCCTCTAACATTCCATATGAGGAAATTAATCATTATTGGCGGAAGAGGTAGGGGCTGATGATGGACCTTTCGACGACGATCTGGTGACTCGAGGCTCGCTTGGCTGTGGATAGATTTCTTCTTTCCCTGACCCTTTCTGGGGATTTTAGGAAGGTCTCCTGGTCCGCCATGTATGTCTTCTTCATCTGCCAAGTCAGTCCAAATCGTTCGGATCTCTCCTTCTTCTGGTGTGGACTGTTCAGATAAATTGTCCTCTTCTTGAATGGTAGCATTATTATTGGTTGGAACATCATCCGCAGTCGAAATATTCATCTGAGCTTCTATGTCAGGTGCTTGCATTGTATTGTCCTGGTGCTCATTAATGATCCAGGATTAATATTCAGATCATTGGCTTGTGTGGAGCCGTCAACAACCGCCACTGTGGCGTCATTATTATTGAGCCTGACTTCCAAAGCCCCAACCGAAGGGGAAACTGTCTCGTGATTGTGAGTGTCACTCTGGCAGTTGATGATGACTCTTGAATAAGTATTCCTTTGCCTTTATGAAGAGGATCAACGGAGGGGCCCACCGGCTTTAATGGCTCTGTGTTATTATGTTTCTCTTTCTGAAGTTTGCAGGCATCTTATTGTGACCTTGATAAAAGCATGCAGAACAATATTTTGGGATGTGCTCGTATTCTATATGCTGAGAGTAGGAACGTCCTTGAGGCAAGTTAATGTGAACCAATTTCGGCAAAGATTTACTGGCACCCACTTCAACAAACACACAAGCCATACTGGGACGAGTAAGGTCTTCCGTAGCCTTGTCCACACGCAATGGATTTCCAATGCCCATAGCAATAGAAAATAAAGCATTTTTGGCAAAAAATTGGATGGGAAGACCCGGAAGAGAAACCCAAACAGGAGTCAAAGGAGATTCTTTAGAAGCAGTAAAGTCTTTAGTCCATCTGAAAATTCTCATCGGAGTACGAATAACATACCACATCTCACAAGATCTTAGGCGAAGGAAATCCACTTCCAAAAGGGCGGATGAGAATATGCTTAGAATCAATAAGACCCACCTTAATAGAGCCATGAAACTTAAACACCTCGAAAGCTTTACAGATCGCGTCAATAGACGGATGTAGGTGAGAGAATTTACCAATTAAGGCAAACTTGAAAGGATCCGAGAGGATTTGTTCCCTCTTCCGAGAAAGAAATCGTAGGAACTCATTTAGAAAACGTTGGAGGTTTGATCGCGATTGACGGTGGGGGTGTTGAAGAACCACCCGCCACCACCGATACGAAAGTCGGGTTTGGTAGCACAGCCATCTGTGCCAGTGGCCAAGTGGTCCACTAGCACCGGAGAACGCGGCCCGGCCGAGGCCAAGCCCGTGGGAGCAAGGAACAAGATCAAAATCGCCGGCTCCAAACCCTAGGAGAGTGTATATATATAGGAGAGTGTATATATATATATATATATATATATATATATATATATATATATATATACAAATATATTTATATATATACATATATATAATATATATAATATATATTATATATATATATATGTATATACATACATATACATATATCTCTATTTCCAGATATATATAGGGGAAATTTATGAAATGTCCAAAAAACGAAAAAGTTTATGAAAAACTCACCACGCAATAACATTTCATCGCGTGCCCAGAATTAGCAAAATATATAAAGAGGGTTCCGAATGAACTTTTTGCCCTTCCTTCTAATTTATTAAAAACACCCACAAAACTACTCTTAAAAAACCATTTCGATACTTTATCTTCTTCCATACGCTGCTCTCTTTCGAATCTAGGTTTTCTTCTCAAAAATATTCAAAAACTCGTCGAAACATTTCGAAAAGACCGAGACAAACGACGGAAGTGCTAAAACGGAGGTCCAAACATCATTTTTTGTGATTCTAAAATTTTGATAGGCCGACAAACAGTCAAGCGGTTTATCTCAGCTCCTCGAAGATACGCTCATTTTGCGACAAATCGGACCTCGTTTCGACCTCCTAGTCAAAAGTTATGGCCCTCCAATGTTTCAAATAACCATAAAATACAGGAGAATGGCCATTCTCCGTGTTAGAACATGAAGAATGTTAATTTTGCATGAGGGTGGTCATTCTCCGTGTTAGTAACACAGAGAATGCCATTCCGTGTTAGTAACACAGAGAATACCATTCTCTGTGTTAGTAACCTAGAGAATGCCATTCTCCGTCTTAATTTACACGGAGAATGGCCATTCTCTTGTGTTAGTAACATGGAGAATGGTATTCTCCGTCTTAATTTCACGGAGAATAGCCATTCTCCGTGCTAAATTATACGGAGAATGGCCATTCTCCGTCTTAATTTACATGGAGAATGGCCATTCTCTATTAGAAACGTAGGAGAATGGCCATTCTCCGTGTTAACACGGAGAATGGCATTCTCCGTGTTAATTTACACGAAGAATGGCCATTCCCAGTGTTAAAATGTAGGAGAATGACCATTCTCTGTGTAATTTAGTACGGAGAATGGCATTCTCCGTGCTAAATTACATGGAGAATGGCCATTCTTCATGCTAAATTACACGGAGAATGCTAAATTACACGGAGAATGGTCATTCAAATGTTAAAACACAGAAGAATGGTCATTCTCCGTGTTAGAAACACGGAGAATGCCATTCTCCGTTTTAGTAACACGGGGAATGCCTAATTTACATGGAGAATAGCATTCTCCTTGTTAAAATACAGGAGAATGGCTATTCTTCGTGTTATATCGACAGAGAACAGTTGACAGAAACCTATTTTTTTATTTTTTTGTTTGTTGAAAGAAATTTGACATGAATAAATGATGAGAACATAAAATGTTATATTTTTATCACTGGGCTACAACTTTTATATTTTGTGGTTTTCGCAAATCAAGCTGCATCATGGACGAAATCAGACTTGAAGTTGGGTCAAAGATGTTGTGAACGAAAATAGGAACCAAAATAACCATTTTTCTACTTATTCTATGACTTAGTCTATTTGGTTTGAGAAGTTGTAACTTTTAGAGGATTGTGGAGAGATATTGTGGGCTTGAAACAACTAATTTATGGTATATAAAAGGGGGTAGAAATCATGAGAAGACAACACACAACACAACTCTTCTTCTTCTTCTCCAACTTTTCTTTTAAAGTTTTGATGAACATGTGCGGCTAATAGTCTTGTTGGTCGAAGGAAACGAAAGCCTCGGAATCAAAAAAAAACTTGTGAGATCTAATTTGTGTTTATATGTTTGATTTGTACTTGAGTATCAAATGTTCTCTTATGCATATTTTATGATTATCCTATTTAATTACTAGGATGCATACTAGTTTATTACTCTTGATAATCTACTGCTAAATTAGATATCGAATCCGGAATTGTTCGATCTCTCTAATTTGTAAAGCAACCAAGATTTAATAAATTACTGTTTTGTATTATTAAATCTTAGGAAGAAACCATTCGACTAAATTAAATGCAACCACTTGTGCTTGTGTTGTTTTGTTTCATCGATCTCATTGAGTTTAATACACTACTAGATTAAACCTTTAGCGCTTGTCTGGGGTTGTTGTAGTTAAGGTTAATTAGGTCGCTTGTTTCTAATTAATTGTGGCTAAAGAGATAGGAAAATAATTCCAACGATGAATATTCATTATACATATCAATATATATTTGCATCTATGATCAGTTTCAAGATTTCGATGGTAGACGTAGACTTAGACCAACATTTGTTATTTTGATTTTCATATTCTACTTGCTCTTTTTTATTGACTTTCATTTTCATCCCCCTTTCATTATTCACATAGCACAAATATAAACTAATTACTCTCCGTGGAAACGATCCTTACTCACACTGCTACATTTCTAAGAGTATAGGTTTTATTTTTGGGTGCCTACGACAGCACACCAAATTTTGGCGCCATTGCCGGGGAGTAATTTTAGTTAATTTTGTGTGCTTTTGTGATCTTTATTTCGTTCTTGTAATAAAAAAATTTCTATTAGCCAAAAAAATAAAAATTAACAGGACATGATGACCAGTTCTCAATAATTTGGCACTTGGCTGGATCTTCCATCTAGGCACGCTAATGAGGTAAATGTTTCTTCTCTTCAACAACAAATTGCTAGTTTAACTTCGCTTGTTCATCAAATGGTTGTAGGTGGTAACATGCAAACAACAATGGCTTGTGAGATTTGTTCAATAGTAGGGCATCCAACTGATATGTGTCCAATACTTGAAGACGAGCCCAATGTAACTCAAAATTTTCCAAGTTACCAGCAGTACAAGCAACCATATCTCCATGAACAACAATCGAACCAAACTTCTAATTCTGGTATGTCTCTAGAAGATATTGTTAAGTCTATTGCCACTAATATCTTGTAATTTTAACAAGAGACAAGGGCCTGCATCCAAAGTCTGAACAATCAAATGAGCCAAATGGCTACAACAATTAAAAAGCTAGAGGCACAAAGTTCGAAAAAATTATCATCTCAAATAATAAATCCAAAAGACAATACAAGTACAATCATTTTGAGAAATGATAAAGAGGTGGACATTCTAGCAGAAGAAGCACCAACGTCGTCAAAACAGGAAGAAGAGAAAAATAGCATTGCAGACACGAACATTCCTAATGACGACGTAGTACCAAATGCAGAAGAAGTTTTTGAATTTAGTGGCAAAGATGGATTAGATATTGCCATTAGTGAGCATCTCACGAAAGAGAATGAGGAGTTAATCTTGAGTAATAATATGCACAAAACTGTTGCAGGATTGAATGCTTTTATAAAAAGACAACAATCAGGTAACATTCCTTATTTTCATTATCAATTTTTAACAAGATATTTTACCCTCTATTTTGCAGGGCTCTATTCAAGATGTAAAATCTTTGCGTAGTTGTCTCGTGTGCATAGAGTCGAGCCAACGACGTATTAAACAAAGGCGCTGCTTGGGAGGCAACCCAAGAAGAGTTTTTCATATTCTTGCATTTTTTTTATTTTTTTATTTTCTTTGCATTTAGACTTTCATTGGATATAATGTCAGTTTTAATTGTAGGTGAGGATATTTATGTTTGGTTATTTTTTAAATAAATGAATTTAAAATAAAATTTAAAATATTTTTTCTTCTTAATTTATTTTCTAAAAAAAGGGACATTTATTCTTATGGTTTTCAGTAATTTTTGTTGTGTATGTCATGAACAAGAGTTAACTAAGTTTAATAAAATTCATCAGAATGAGTAATCTTTCAACTTAGAATTAATTAGTCTAGTATTTTTCCTTGAGAATGGTTGTGACTAAATTTGGTAGACAAAAGCCGGTGAGATTTTGAGCCTTTAGACTGACACATCAGTCTCACTATTATCTTTGATGAGACATTCTTTCATGGACTTGTTTCTCTAGAACTTGCTTAGATTCTCTTCGAGGTCACATCAGCACATGCATACATGAATATGATTAAGGCCATCTTTGATATACGCTATATAAGCCAAATAGCCTACCCTAAAATTATTTTTCTTTGGTTGAACCCCTTTGAGCCTTATTGCTTCTATTTTTGTGAACCCATATTACAAGCTTAACCTGAAAAAAAATCCTTACCTAGGCCAGAAAACTAGTGGAGCATTATGATATGTATGGGTGTATAAAAATAAGTGTGGGGGTATCTGAATTTCTAGTTTGGCTACATATTTTTATTCTCAAATTCTTGAGTTCCATCATGAAAAAAAAAAGCAAAAAAAAAATAAAAATGAAAAAAAATGAAAAAAGATGATGAGAAAAAGAAAATAAAGAAAGAAGTAATGAAAAAAAGTGATGGAGGAAATTACTTTTGATATTCATTTTCATAATTCTTCCTCCAATTCCAATAAAGGGGTATGTTGAATACTTCAAGGTCAATTGAAGAAGCTAAATGGGGTGATTGGTTTATATATTTTATATATTCGAGATTGAATTAAATTATTTTTGCTCCACTAGTTTTGATGGGTTTTTTTTTAGCTACACTCCCAAATATATCCTACCTTAATCCCAAGCCCCGCTACAACCCTAAAATTTCCTTATGATTTGTGTTATGCATGTGATCCAAGTGGTGGAGTGAGAAGATAAGCAAGCTTATGGTAGATCATTTCTTTTTGAATGAATTTGAGTGAAATACTTACCCTTCAAACCGATCAGAGTTGAGTGTTTATTCCTGTGAGCGTCTACCAATTTAGTTTACTCTATCTTCAAATAAAATTACTTACTAAGTAATTAGAAGTTGTTTAAGAATATATTTTTATGATATGGTATGAGTTTTGAAGAGCATGGTTATTCTTTATTTATGACATTACAACCTTGATTTTCGTTTTGAAAACAATAAATAAATAAGAGTTTTGTCTGAGGACGAACAAAAGTTAAGTGTGGGGGTATTGATGAGAACATAAAATGTTATATTTTTATCACTTAATGTTCACCATTTATGCTCATTTTATGACTAAAGGTACTAATTATATTCTATTTTGATTTAGGTTGCAGTTGGAGACACTATGTGCAAAATGGAGCTAAATTATAATTCTGGACAGTTTTGACACCTTTTACCAAAATGAGCATAACCTTCTCATCCGAAAGCAATGGAGGTGATTCAAAAAGATTGGAAAGCTAAGACACGGAGCTACAACTTTTATATTTTGTGTTTTCGCAAATCAAGCTGCATCATGGACGAAATCAGACTTGAAGTTGGGTCAAAGATGTTGTGAACAAAAATAAGAACCAAAATAACCATTTCCCTACTTGTTCTATGACTTAGTCTATTTGGTTTGAGAAGTTGTAACTTTTAGAGGATATATGGGGAGATATTATGGGCTTGAAACAACTAATTATGGTGTATAAAAGGGGATAGAAATCATAAGAAGACAACACACAACACAACTCTTCTTCTTCTTCTCCAACTTTCTTTTGAAGTTTTGATGAACATGTGCGGCTAATAGTCGTGTTGGTCGAAGGAACGGAAGCCTCGGAATCAATAAACTTGTAAGATCTAATTTGTGTTTCTATGTTTGATTTGTACTTTGAGTATCAAATGTTTTCTTATACATATTTTGATTATCTTGTTTAATTACTAGGATGCATACTACTCTTGATAATCTACTGCTAAATTAGATATTGAATCCGGAATTGTTCGATCTCTCTAATTTGTGAAGCAACCAAGATTTAATAAATTACTCTGCTTTGTATTATTAATCTTAGGAAGAAACCATTCGACTAAATTAAATGCAACCGTTTGTGCTTGTGTTATTTTGTTTCATCGATCTCATTGAGTTTACGCTACTAGATTAAACCTTTAGCGCTTGTCTGGGGTTGTTTAGTAGTTAAGGTTAATTAGGTCGCTTGTTTCTAATTAACTGTGGCTAAAGAAGATAGAAAAATAATTCCAACGATGAATATTCATTATACATGTCATATATATTTGTATCTATGATCAGTTTCAAGATTCCGATGGTAGACGTAGACTTAGACCAACATTTGTTATTTTGATTTATTTTCATATTCTACTTGCTCTTTTTATTGACTTTCATTTTATTCATCCCCCCTTTCATTATTCACATAGCACAAATATAAACTAATTACTCTCCGTGGAAACGATCCTTACTTACACTGCTATATTTCTAAGAGTATAGGTTTTATTTTTGGGTGCCTACAATAGCACACCAATAAAGATTCAAGATTTTTCGTTTTTCTTTCAAAACGATGCTAACTCTTATGGAAAAGAAGAAGATCTTCTCTCCATAATTGACCTAATTGTCAAAAAAGAAGAGAAGATGATGAGCTGATCGGAGTTCGATTGAAAGAAAGCACGGTGAACTACGAACGATCTTTGTGATCTCTGCTGAAGATTAAAGCAATAGAATTCAGATCTCTCGTGAAGAAGAAGAAGACGACGACGACGAGATCGCAATCCAAATCTGAGTTTGTGCGGAGGGGTAGTTATGGTATTAATTTGTAAATACAGAGCATCTAAAGGGAATCTTGGAATACTTAATAAATAAATATTAATTCTGGGCATTTCATAAACCCATCCTGCGGGTGGGTTTTTCATAAAAACCAACCCCAAAATTGGGTTTCTTAGCAATTTCCATATATATATATTATAATATATATATATAATATATATATATATATATATATATATTATATATATACCGAGGAGGGAGGGCTGGGATTCGGCAGACTTCCCCACATCGTCGATTCTTGCTCCATGAAGTGGTGTAAGCTACGCTCAGACAATTTACTTTGGACTAGGTTCATGAAGGCCAGATATTTCAGACTCTCACACCCGCGTCTGCCGTCGCTAATAACAGATCTTCTGCGTCTTGGCGGCACATCCTCCATGGCCGACACCTCGTCGAACCCCTCATTCGCCTCAAGCTCGGGGACGGCCGCTCGTTGATGTTCTACGAACGTTGGCTTAGGGATGAGGTGGTCCAGCAGTCACCGACTAACATACCTCATCGTGAAATTCGGAAGCTGTGGGACAGTGCCTCTGGATGAAGATGGGACAGGGTCAGAACTCGGCTTGGCGCGAGGCGGTCGACGGCCTCGCTGCCACGGACCAGTGGATCGTCGATACCCCGGATACTTGTGGTGGTCATCCAACCCCGGCGGCACTTTCTTCTTAGCTTCGGCTAGGATTGTGGCGAGAGGCATTGGTGCTCCTGCCCCTTATACTGCTCCGTTCTGGCAGGCGTGCATCCCAATCAAATGGTCCATTTTGATTTGGAGAGCCCATAGGCAGAAACTCCCCACCGACGACATCATTACATCCTTCGGCTTCAGCCTTGCTTCGCGGTGCCACTGATGCTCATCCCATTATGCTGAAATAGCGGCGCACATACTTCTATCCGGCGACCTCACGACACAGTTGTGGAAGAATCTTTCCTCCAAATGTCGACAGAACCACCAGCCGGGCGGCTTAACGATCTCCTGGCCAACTGGAACAGATCTTATGGACATCAGATCATCGCGGCCGCCGGTATTTGGGTCCTGTGGAAAAATCGGAATAAATGGAAATATGAAGATCGCTAATACAACTCCGACCAACTGATCATGGAGGCCTCCAGACAAGTGCGTAAAGCTCTGGCGCTGCCTTCACTCCCCGCTGAGCTGGGAGGCTTTCACCTCTACTGTCGTTTAGGCATTGCGCCACTATGGTGTGGTGCCGTTTTGGGCACCCTTTTAAGTTTGCTGCTTTTTCTTGTTTTTGTTGTCTTTTCGCACGTGGCGCGTATACCTGTATATGCTTCGGCATTTTGCGCCTAATACATCAATAAAAGTCTCTTTATATATATATATATATATAATATATATATATATATAGGTAAATAAATGGAGTTGTCTTGTTGCTTCAGCCCCCTCCTGGGGAGCCCATAGGGGTTCCCAGCTAGCTCTCTCCCCCGTTCAGAGTTCCCCACCCGGCCCCCGACGGCCTCTTCCGCTGGTGTCCGATGGTCCACCCTGGCCAGCCGACGTTCGAGCGCTGGTGAATCATCTCCCCCCCCCGCCGCTCGTCTCTCTCACCAGGCTACGCTCCTTTCTCCGTCTTCCTCGTATTTCGGCTTCCACCAGCCCCTGTCCTGCCTTCCAGCCCTACCGCCTGACTCAGGCTCCCAACTCCCTCCGAGCTGGGGCTTCTTCCAGCTCAGTTCCGCTGCACTCGTCGGTCTCCATGCCTCCCGCAATGGAGCCGGAGCTCATCGGAGTTCGACCCCCGGTCGCTTCCGCCCTCACATCCCGCCTACTTTCAAATTTCGAATGGAGCGTTGTTTCATCGGGTGGGGCCCACCTGCGGTGCAGGTCTCGGGCCCCCCACCGTCAGGCCCCACATGTCCGCTACTTTTGGCGTACAACACGAGACGGTCCTTCTTTTTATGCGTTCGATGCAACGCGTAACTCTGTGCTTCCCCCGGTCCACCCAGGTGGTCCCCACTCCGAATCGGGCGTTTTACGCAGTCGTGGAGCTATCCCCGGTTCTTTCGCCGCCAATGACCCGGCTTCCTATGTGCCTCTCGTTCACGCTGCAGCTGGAGAGCCCTTCCTTCAAGCTTCAGCTGGCGGGCCCTCCTGTTCTCCCACTTTTATACTGCAGCTAGTGGGCCCTCCCATTCTCCACTTTATGCTGCAGCTAGTGGGCCCTCCCTTTACCCCACTTTTATGCTGCAGCAGGTAACCCCTCCCAACACTCACAACTCTACGCGCCCTCCCTCCACACCCCTCATTTCTACGCGCTCTTCATTTCTCTAGCTCTACGCCTCCCCTTATTATGCCTCACACCTCTACACAGATTACTGCCCCCAGTGTTCATCCTCTTTGTTCACCCTAGCTCCCCCTCTCCTCCCCCCCCTGTTGACCCGGGACCTCCGTTTCCCTCTTACCAGCTCCCCTTGAGCCTTCCAGCGAGGTAGCCGCTTAGGCTACGGCTCTCCCTCATCTCCAGCTTACCGCAGCTACCTCCTCCGTACCACCGTCTTTCCGGCTCCAGGGGATTCCTCTGTGGCAGCCCAGAGAGTCCCCCCCCTCTCCCATTCAGGCCGAGGTTGGTACGCAGGAGGAGCTCCCCCTAGTACGGGAAGCGGCAGCCCCGTCCTCCACCATTGCTTGCTCCTCTCCTCCCCCCGCCCAGGCAGGACTTCACCGCCCGTCTCCGTAACCCTCTCTACCACCCTTGGCCATTTTCCCTCCATGGTTTGCCTCAGCCCCCCCGAGAGGGAACCCAGGACCCTACGACTCCCGGAGCAGCGCCTCTATCTTTCGCCGCCAAGCTGTGCCCGGACTTAGCGCCCTCTAAAGGCCCCCTACTCCCCGACATCATCCTCCCAGACATTGTTTACCCTCAGGACTCTTCAGTTCCAATGGTCCCCTTCTCCGACAAGGAACTGACTTCATTGTCATCCTCCTTCCCCCACACTTTTCCTCAAATTTTCGAATGGTTGTCCCAAACTATCCAAAGTGCAAGAGGGAATAGCCAGTTGGAGACTCTCAACAGATTATCGAGTGGCCCCCCTCGACCCCAACCATATTCTCCTCCACCTCTCCTCCGAATGCGACTACAGGGTCGTGTGGGCCAAGGGCACCTGTAGGATCGACTCCTACCAGATGAAGATCATCAAGTGGTCTCCAAGCTTTAACACCAAAGTAGACTCCGTGGTGGTTGCCGCATGGGTGATACTGCCAAACCTTCCCCTTATTGCTTTGTGCCAGCGGCACTTAGGCGCATAGCCAATTCCTTCGGGTCATATGTGGCTACGGTGCCGGAGACCAGTAACCTCACCAAAGCTCACTACGTCAAAATCTGCGTGGAACTCAATCTCAACTCAGAACCACCAATGACATTACCATCGAGCTGGGCAAACAGACCCACACCCAATAAATCCTCTATGACAACCACATAATGTTCTGCAACCACTATCATCTAAGAGGCCACCTACCAAAGCACTGCCACCGTCTTCACCTAGAGCTCAAGAAAAAATCGATCCAGAAAGACAACGAGCAGACAGAGGGGAGGACTCCCAAACCAACCCTTCTACCTCCCCCAAACTCGCACACTCGATTCGAGTCCAGCAACGACAAGGCATCATAAGCGAGAACCCCAACAAAACTCTGACCACCTTAATCAACTGTAACACCCTGTTTTCTGAAATTGGAGATTTTTGAAAATTTATTATTTTTATTATTTATTAGTGGTATTTTAGTCATGGTATGATTTTATGGTGATTTAGTTAGATTAAACCATTTTCTAAAGTCATGCTAAGTCATGACTTATGACTTTGTGATTTTGGTTAGTATAACTTAGTGTAAACCCTAGTTTTCTCTAACATAGAAGTTGCCATGACCATGAGAACTTGACCATAGGCTTAGAATATCATTTTAGTGATTTTTAGCCTAAGGGGTATTTTGGTAATTTTCTAGGATTTATTTGGAATTATTTGAATTTATGTGTTTTTATTATTATTTAATTATTGATTGTTATGTTAGTCCCTAACTAGTTTACCCTAATCTAGGGGTTAGTCACTAACCTAGAAGACTAAGTGTAGATATTTACTTTATGTGTAAATATCTAGGTTGATAATATCTAGATATTTACTTATTGATATTTTGCTTGATTTATGCAAAATATCTTAAACCCTTTACAAAAGTCCTTAACTTAGCCATGAAGTTTTGAAACCCCCCCCCCCCCATGCCTTGTGGCTGGCCAAGACACCCCCATGACAGCCCCTTGCCCCTCTCTCCTATATAGCTAACACTTAGTTCACATTCCCTGGTTTCATGAAAATCGAAACCAAGAAAAACCCAAGAACCCTTCCACTCTTTTGACCATAACTTTCTCATTTCTCAAGCTTTGAACCTCTAGTTTTCTCCCATTAGGTCACCTACAATCTAAGGGAGCCTAGGGAAGTGAGCTACTCAAGTTTCACCGAGGAAGGACAATTGAGGCTATTGGATGTACACCCTCATTTAGTGGAAATTCAAGACTTTGCACACATAGAGGTAAATATATCTAAACCTAGTTAATATACTGTTTTTCTTCATTATTGCATGCATATAGTTATAATATAGTTGTGGGTAGGTTTGGTACAATTTTAGGGTTGTTTGGTGTCGTATCGGACACGTATCCTACATATATAAACCCTAATGTTGCCCACAGTTTTGTTCACTGTCACAGTATAAAACACTCACTGTTTTCTAAATCTTTTGAACCAAAAACCTAGCCTAGCTAACCCTAACCCTAACCCTGTGTCACTAAGCACGTTTGAGCTTGTCGTGTCCAAAACTGGACACAAAGCTCTCGGACACAACACTGTCTGGACACTGCACAGTACACAAAATGTGCCCTGCTACCACAGTGTCCAAACACCCTCTACACGCCACTTGGACACGTCAAAATTGACACACGACACGGGGCATTGACTGACAGGTCATCCCCAAAGTTTGGGATGACTTCGTGTCGTGTCGGACACGGAATCGTCCCCGCAAGGGTCGTTCTATACACAGTGTACACACACAGACACTCAACTTTGAGCGTGTCGTGTCGCGTGGATACGACACTAGAGTGTCTCGTAGTGACACGGGCATGATGCCCTACACGTGGCGTACACGTGGACACGAGCACGTGGTGTGTCGTGTCCTGTGTCGCGAACACGAGATGCACGACCGCGTGCACGACGCGGTGCCAAACACGCGTATCAGTCGTGTTTTCACGACTGATACGGGCTTCGTATCGTGTCCTGAGGACACGTGGACATCGTGCAGACACACTGACACCTAGCTTGACCCTAGGCGAACCTAGGGACACGAGCACGAGACTCCTAGACACGTGTCTCGTGTCCTAGAGCTAAGTGCACGCGTGCACGACGCTGTGACACTGTGACTTACCCGTTTGTGTTTTTAAACCCGTGGACACGCCGTGTCGTGTCGTGGTGTCGTGTCAGGCACCTAGGACACTAGGGTATGTGTGGGGCTAGTGTTACCAACCATTTGTATCGAGCCTTAGCTCGGTTTTGTATGAGAATTTAGGTTTACCCTGTTTTCGAATGAACAGTCCAGTTTTCCTGATTTTGGGATTAATCCAGTTTTTCAGAAATGAAATTCAAAACCTGTTTTGATATGATTAATGCATATATATGTATTTTAGTGTGTATATATGTAGTATATATGTATGTGTGTGTAGGTGAGGTTTGAGAGTAATAGTTGTTGTGTATTAGTTGTGTGTGTATATACATATGTACGTATATAGTTATGTGTGTGTGTTTGGGGAGCCAACTTGGTTCCTGATTTCAGGAACCCCCCTGTCCAGACCATTCCCCTCTCTCTCCTGTCTCTCTTCTCTCATTCATTCTCTCTCTCTTTCAGTCTCTCTCTTCCTCTCTCTATATATATATATGATAACATATATATACATTATATTGTATATAGTTATATATATATTTTGGTATATATAGCTAAGGGTGTATATATGGGTTTTATATATATGTGGAATATATATATATGTTTATAGGATAGTTATCTATATATGTATATATATTATGTATACAATGAGTACTATATATATTGGGTATTGTATATATTATAGATATGTATACATATATGTATTATGGCCTATGTATATGTATAGGCATTAGATATATGGGAATATCTATATATATAGATATATATATATATGTGTATAACTTGTTAAGGTTAGGTTTAGAGGAAACCTATAGCCAATAGCCTATGGCCAAGATTACTAGCCTATGGCTTGGGGCTAACCCTAATGGCCCAAAACCCCACTTGTTGACCCTTGTTGACTAAGGGTTGACCAAAGTCAACCTTAGGTCAAACCATGACCTAATTGACCTAAAAATGACTAGTTCAACTAGTCTGACCATGTTTGACTTAATCACCCTATTGACTAGTCCTTGTTTGACCAATACCTTAGTTGGTCGAAGTTTGACCTAGACTTGACCCAATTGATCATGTTGACTAGTATTGACTAGTTTGATTAGAATGTTGACCAAGTTGATTTTAACCTAGATTTGACTAATCTTGACCTATTTGACCTTGTTTGACTTTATTTGACTTAGCTTGATTTTCTGTGATCTAGTATGACTTCCTGTGACCTAGTTTGACTATTAGAGTTGACTTTTGACCAGATTGACCTAGAATCATGTAGTATGCATTGTACACTTTATTTTTAACCATTGTGGATACATTGTGACTTGTATTGCTCTTATTAGGAGCCATACCCTCTCCTCAGACAGTATATCCTCTTCAGAATTCAGTTATCAGGCGAGTACATCTCTGACCATTTCATACTTGTTCAGGCTTTACTTCTCGCTCTAGATTACTTTACTTGTTGCTGTCACATTGGTACACGGATTGGTACTATATGGATCTTTACATGAGATGTTATCCCCCTCGGAGCATCGGGTACTTCATGTTATGTGTTTTACTTTCATCATGTACTCCTGTGCTTCCATCATGCATGTATCTCATGTGATCATGTACTCTCATGTTTATTGAGCCCTCATGTATACTATCATGTGCACCCTTTTATGGGCCCCATGTGATATCATGTACATAACGTAACTGTATAGATCCTTGTGTATGATTGGGGAAAACGGGGAGTAGAAGTGGACATGTGAATAATTCCAAAGTAGTGTAATCATGTGCAACTCAGTAGTGTAATCATGTATAAATTCTAGCCATTCACATGCCTATCTTGTGCTCTACATCACTAGTCACTTACAGTTCTCTATATACCGTAGATATTTCATTACAGCTATCTCTTTTGCAGCGTATATTTCCTTCAGCAGCTCATGTATCTTCTATTGCCTGTATCGTATTTCCTAACCTGCTATGCACGCGTGAGATGTGTTGTGCTCGTCTCGTCCTGATTGGACCTGTTGAAAATATTACAGAGGTGATGATGAGGCCCTGGTGTCTACCTATTACGGAGCAAGGACTAGATGACACCTATGTTGTGGACCCTCAGCAGGATCCACCTGCAAGCTGAGGAGGATGTTCCAGTAG
Organism: Iris pallida; assembly: GCA_029216955.1. Classification (NCBI taxonomy): domain Eukaryota; kingdom Viridiplantae; phylum Streptophyta; class Magnoliopsida; order Asparagales; family Iridaceae; genus Iris; species Iris pallida. The sequence continues at coordinate 3,736,532 of JANAVB010042619.1, read as the reverse complement.
TCTAAACCAGTTTAGTCTACAGTCTTTTCTATATCTTTTGTCTCACATCTGAGTTGTATTTTGAGATGTTGAGTTATGTAGACTCTTAGACTATTTGTATTATGAGTTGACATTCTGGATGTTATGTATCTTAGACACTTAGTCTTATTTCTTCTATGCTATGGTTCTCCTTGAGTTACTATCTATCTGTTCTTCATTCTCTACCTAGATGTGATTGAGATTATTTCTGTTTGTCACCTCCACTCGGAGAGTATAAACTGTACAGGTACTTGATATTGTTAGATGATTTACCTAGGACAGCGTTCTACCGCCGATACTGCGGCGTAGGCTGGACGTACCCACTTCTCGTGCCCTTACTCTAGGGTGCGGGTCGTGACACGTTTTTAGTGGTGGCCCATGCAGGTCGAGTTTATGTAGTGGTATTCGAACTAGAGTATCACTACCCCTGCGATAGGATTTGAGGAATAGGCTTAGAGAGAGTGGATATTCAATCACTGCTAGGATACTTTGAGAGATTCCTGGGATGACCCTTGAGAATCTCATTTGAAATTACGATTTAAACTCCTTTTCCCTGATTGAATTTGATTTTGGAGGATTCACTGTAGAACTTTGAATCCTGGTGTTAGTTGATAATTTTAAAATTTTTGTAGTTGTTGATTTTAATTTCTTAGTGTTAGATTAATATCTTTTATTTAGGGTACTCAATCACATTTATGAGAAAACTCTTATCTGTTTCTTGCCATCTAATCCTCTTGCTAATTGCTTTTCATTGAAATGAACTGTCCCCTCTATTTTGCATCTTGCTCAACTCCTACTACCAATCTATGTGACTGTAACCCAAACCTGACTTACTCGACATTTCCCTCAAATAAGACTTATTGAGACCTTCTAACCTTGACCCTTGTTGGTCGAAACCCTAACTATATTCATCTAGTAGCCAATCTATCCCTAGGACTGTGTTCCTAAATTATTTACTAGATTCCTGATTAATTTATTCATGAGTTAATTTGATCTTCTTCAATTTTTGCATCAATTTGCACGTCTCGAACTCCCACTTTCTATTCTAGATCATTGGACGTCCTTTACCGTGACTTAGGTATTCAGAGTATAATACTAGCTGTTACCTCCCAACAACTTCACATGTAAGACCTAGACTAGCCTACCTTCATGGAGGTATCCATGTCCCACTAAAACCCGTTTCCTTGTACTCTATTTTTCTTGACATGATTTTCTGGTCAAACGGCTAACTATAACCTCTACCATGATGCTAAATTGGTTCTTATTTCAGTTAGAGATCCACCTTGGCTCAATTCTTTCGACCTGGCATGTGATGGTGTCTGCTTGAACCCTCAAATACTTAACCTTGTACCTTACCTTGAATGCTTGACCCGATTGGTTAAGAATCTTGGACTATGTATCTTCTTTCATCATTTCCACCCTTACTTATATCTTATGCTATGAATTTATCCTTAGTTTTACAAGCTTATCCTTTTCGAGCTTGATCATGATATATTTATTGGTGCGCCCCACTAACATATTGTCTATCAGAACCGGCGCATGATGGTCTGATCAACCTATTTTTGGTTCGCCTTTTCATATTAATCTACGTGGATGGAGACAGTTAAACTTGCCCTAGAATCTTGTCCGCACTACCTTGACAATTCTCCTTGGAATTATTTTTCACCTATGAACCTCGTATTCGATCCAGTTAAATTAACTTTAATCATGACCTAGATCTTCATCATTGGATGCTCGTGCTCGTACTCGATTTCATTGATTTTTCATCTTGCCCAAGTCTCAATTTATCCTGAAATTGATCAACTTAGATCATGTCAAGACAAAAATCTATTTGTGATTTTACCTAAATTTTCAATTTTCTTTTTATGGAAATGTAACTTTAATGATTTCTCACTTGTTAATGACCTATTTTCATATAGATGGTAGACGACCCTATAGCCTTGATGATTGTTGTTCCCTTACCTTCCCAATTAGGACATCCTAGATTGCTTGTACTTTTGATACCATAGGACAGTATTGATCTAGAATGACTAGTGCATCTAGATGAGACCACAGACTGTTCCATTTAACCTGTTCCCCTGGTACTACTATTGCACCACAATTTCTGGCTTAATTTAGACCTAGACCTTTCCC
>JANAVB010042619.1:3719251-3720799 GCA_029216955.1 Iris pallida | reverse complement strand
CATGCAAATACACTAGTACAAGGCCCTATTACTTCTGCTCTTAATTTTGTAATAATATTCTTGAACAACTTTTATGCTTAGTATTATCTCAGTAATACTTGTATTCTAAGTTTTTCATTTTTTCTTTATGATGCAGTATGTCGAACTAATTAACAAAGAGTAGATGAACGAAAGGATAGAGTGGGCCCTATATATACAAAGGGAGTTAGAGATTTTCTTGAATTTGCTACTAGAAATCGTGATGTGGGGTTGAAAACATTATAAGTTTGTTTTTTAACTTATTATGCTCAAAAATCCTAGTTAGAAAGGATATCCCGAGCCAAATACATGGTGGCAGAGGTATTATGTGTGCTAGAGAAAAATTTTCCACCTGCATTTTTTGATATCAGTGTTCACCTTACTGTCCATTTAGCTGATGAAGCATTACTGTGTGGACCTACTGCACCTCGATGGATGTATCCTTTCGAACAGTGAGTAATTCATTTTGTATCTTAAATTTTTTATATTTATTAATTGTTGCAACATGTAATCAATTTGTCCATATTTACTGTTTATGAACAGACATATGAAGGAGTTTAAAGATATACCGAGTAATAAGCGATATGTTGAAGGATCCATTGTAGAATCCTATCTTGTTGGTGAGTCCGTTAGATATAAATGGAGTATATGCCAAATCCACAAGAGGGAAATCACAAATGTACAAATAAAGCCTTTTTAGAAGAAAATGGAGATTTCTCTGATGAAGGACCTTTGCTTGACGATAAACATGTGATGCTTGAACCTAACCAATTTCAACAAATATGTCGATGGGTCCTTTTTCGTCTCAATGTTGATGGGCTCGATGAGTATTATAAGTGCGTTGTCTTCTTTATGTATTAATTGATGTCCATATAGATGTTATCATAATAAGCTTTTTAATTCCTATGAACAAATTATAGTGAATACAAAGCGTCAATCAGATCCACCTCACATGCAGTGTTCCTGCTTAGAGATTCGAATTAGAGACGTAACTTATCCGGCAAGAGGTCTCTATTTTGTTATTGATTCTTTTACTTTAATTACAACTACTTTACTTTTTTAATGTTGGTTCCTTGTAGTGATTTTACTTCAATATTAATGAAGTTTGCAACTTTCTGTTTGTCTATTTGTTTTTCGTTTACATGATACTTTAGAAGGGCCTCACGTTTAGTTTTTTTATGTGCATTGATATCTTGATATATCTGTATGAGCTGCTTCTATTCATGTGGACTCTATCAAGAGCTGATTACTATGCTTTCTTCACTAGAACTTGTAATTGTTTTTATCTTTGAGGATTCTTTGGATGTTAAACAAGGGACTTACCAACTTGTGTTTTGTATAGGATACAAAAGATTCGGAGACTTACCAACTTAGTTGTATGGAATCATCACCTAGGGAAACCTTCATCATGAGTCCTTAGGTAAGTACTAATTTAAGGCAAATGTTTTTTGAATTTTCATGTATGCTTTTTTGTTGAGTTATGTATATTGGCACACTAGTAATGTAAACTGCATAAACTGCTTTTCTAAA